>CM034614.1:290597-298097 GCA_020091685.1 Lutjanus erythropterus
GAACAACAGCTCTAATTTTATTGTACAACCCTGTGTTGTATAATTCATACTACTACTGTACACAAAGTGTGTGTGTGCGTGCGTGCATGTATGCGTGCGTGTGTGTGTCTTACATGAGCACAGGTCTGATAGCGTTGTTAATGTGTCCATAAGCAGCTCGTCCCAGCAGCTCCTGAAACACACCTCTGTCTGCTCTGCAGGAGACTCACTGCACACAACCAGTGTTCAAGAAAACATTGATCATCTGTTCAAAAACACTTTCTGTAAACTTTATCTGCAGAGTTTGACTGAAGAATCTCACTGAAGGTCCAGATTCTCCACCACATCACAACACAAAGAGACAAAACAACAATTTAAATCCTCTTTGTGTCATTAAACCTCAGAAGTTTTATTCAGGATTTGACGTCACTGAAGCCGTGTTGTGGTTATTAAAGTAGAAGTGTAGAGTGTGTGCGTATCGCGTGCGTGCGCGCGCAGTGTGTGTGCACCTGTCGGTGTGTGTGTGCTGCTGCAGGTTGACCAGCAGTGCAGGGACGATCTGCTCCATGTGACGTGGCTCCCAGATGTTGACCTGCAGCTCATCGTCCACCGTCTTCCTGACCACGCCTGCAGACCACGGATCCCGAGACACGGATCCTAAACACACAGAGAACATTCACCTCAATGATCCAGAAAAACAACCACAAAGACACGCAGAACAACTAAAAGAGACGTGAAAATGTGGAATGAAACCCTCCAACACCAAGTCAACATATGAACTGTGTTGTTTTGTTCTCTCTTCACTTCTTTTCTCAATTAAATTTAGAATAATTTAAAAATAAAGTACAAAAAGTTAAGTTTATTATAGATTCCTTTTGAAATCACAGGAAGCTTTTAGTGAAGATGACAGACAGACTGACTTGTTTTGAATGTCGGGTCTTCGTGTTCAGAGTGACACATCTCACTGAAGCGAGACACGAAGAAGTCAGAATCGCGATGATACGATGGCGTGTCCTCCTCGATGTTCGCAAACTTCACAAACTACACAAGAGGAAACATTAACAAGATACTATAGTCAGAGGAAGTACGCCCCACCTCCAAAACAGTCGCAGTGTGCAGTGCAGTGGTGTGGTGCAGTGCAGTGTGCAGTGCAGTGCAGTGTGCAGTGTGGTGTGGTGCAGTGCAGTGCAGTGCAGGTGCAGTGTGTGGTGCAGTGCAGTGCAGCAGTGCAGTGTGGTGTGCAGTGCAGTGCAGTGTGGTGTGCAGTGCAGCAGTGCAGTGTGCAGTGTGCAGTGCAGTGTAGTGCAGTGCAGTGTGCAGTGCAGTGCATGCAGGTGCAGTGTGCAGTGCAGTGTGCAATGTGCAGTGCAGTGCAGTGTGCAGTGCAGTGTGCAGTGTGTGCAGTGTGCAGTGCAGTGTGCAGCAGTGCAGTGTGCAGTGTGCAGTGCAGTGCAGTGTGCGGTCCATACAGAGTTGGTGGCGAGATGTGCAGGTTTGTCGGCCTCCAGCAGCAGACGCAGTGTACTGAGGAAACTCTCCACCAGCAGGTTGATGCTCTGACAGTGACAGGCCAGCAGCAGCTGCTCCATCGCTCCATCGCTATACACATACCTGACAACAACCACACTCATGTTCAGTGGAGGTTAAACGTGTGTGTGTGTGCTGTTGTTGTGGTTGTTGTGACTGTGTGTACTGACCGTAGCGGTGGCGGTTCAGCTCGGTCAGTCGCTCTGACAGGATGCAGCGATACGGTCCAGTTTCTCCGGAGCCGACAGAGCGAAGAACGTCAGCTTCTCCATGTTGCTTTCACCTGCCCGCCCTGAACACACACACATTTTACACACTTTACCTCTGCTGGTATTGATCAGTGCAGACAGAGATTTTGTGTTGTGGCATTTTCTGCCACTAAGCAGTGGAGGTGAATTTAAATTTGACAAATCAACAAAAAATAAACAACATTTCTGAGCATTTTCCATTTCAACACCATTAAACCTCAACCATCTGCACGGAGAGGAGGAAAGTCACACTATATATGCATGTGTGTGTGTGTGCATGTGTGTGTGTGTGTGTGTGTGTGTTTACTTCAGGATCCTCTGGGAAAATATTATCAACCAGGCGCTTGTAGCGAGGACGCAACCCAGCAGCAGCCACACAAACTGCACACAGAGAGAGACGTTAAAATTCAGTTTCCATTCATGTTCAGTTTTATTAGCTGAGTGTTTGTAAAAGTTTCATCCAGAGAAACATGTGAGAACACTGCTGCTGAATCATTCAGTCACTTCTATATCCAAAAAATGTTTTCTAGCTAAACAGCAAATAAAGAGAATTATTCTTTAAAAGCTATATTGTTTGCTATCTAGAAAAGAAAACACTTTCAAGCTAGAAGTTAACTAAATGTTCAAAGTTTTGGTGCAACAGAATTAAATGTAATCTTTAGTGTAAAAACTAAACTGAGGTTTAAATGTAATCTTTCTTCATTTTCAGTTTTAGTTGAAAAGTTCTGTGTGTCCTAATTTAAAGTTGATTCAATCAGGTGTAAAGATCCATTCTTGTTGGTGCAGCCCAAACACAAACAGCAGCAGAAATTCAAAATAAAAGCCTGTTAGATGCAGGTTAGAGCCTGTTGGGGGCAGCAGTGAGTCTGAACACTTTAAACCTTCTTCTCTCCAGATTTGAATTCAGTTTTTCATCTGTCACCATGTTCAGTCAGAGGTTTGAGAGATTAAAGGAGACAAGAGATCCACACACATGACACACACAGAGCACAGACACACAGAGACACACACACACACACACACACACACACACACACACACACACACACACACACACACACACAGACACACACACACACACACACACACACACACACACACACACACACAGACACACACACAGACACACACACACACACACACACACACACACACAGACACACACACACACACACACACACACACACACACACACAGCACACACACACACACACACAGCACACACACACACACACAGACACATGAGAGACACACAGCAGACACACACTATTGTCTTAGTCATTAATCCTGCAGTGGCTCTTTGTTACAATGTGTTTATGTTGTTGTTTTTAGTTAATGGAGCTTAAAGAAACTTAAAGGTCACAAGTTCAAACCTGCAGGAATGAAGACGTCATTTCTTATTCATACATGTTTTCATTGAATTCATTTTCATTATTTGTGTCCATGTTTGATTTGATTTGATCTTTTTTTATTTCTGCTGCTTCTGTCTCCAGTCCAGCAGGTGGAGGTAATCAGCAATAAAACCAAAGAAGAAGAAGACAATCATTACATCAAATGTCGGAAACAGATGTCACTCAGTAAATTATAATATTTTACTTTTCATGACATTTCAGGCATTTCAAATTCAATGAAGTGAAAATATAAACCTTTATGAGTCATAAATAAATAAATAAACTTAGTTTGACCTCTTTAAAAATGTCCATAAAACACATTCAGTGTCATTAAATTCAATGATCTTAATATATTTCAATGAATTAATTTCTCTGTTAATTAAACCATTAAAAACACCACTAACATTTTACATGAAGGTGTTTATAAGAAGTTCTAGTTAATAGATAAAATAACAAATAATGAAATGTTCTAATTTAAAACAGTTCATCTGTCACGCTTATATTAAAGATGCTTATCAAGGTGACATATGTGTTTATGACATAATAAACATGATTAGTGTTCAGTTATAAGACATTCATAATTATTAAGTCACTGTTAAACCTTTATTAACCTTTTGTTGATTTCTACATACTTTATTATGCATTATTATTATTATTATTATTATTATTATTATTATTATTATTACATGTATTAACAGTTAATTGCATTTAAGTGGTACCAGAGCTAAAGTGCAAACTGTTTATTAAGGTTCATTAATCCTTTATTATGCACTTATTATCAGTCTGTCTTGTTTTGTAATTATTATTATTCCAGGCCTTTTCCTGTGATATGAACTGTTAATAAATGCATAATAATGTATGTAGAAATCTTAATAAAGCAAAAACAAAAGCTTAGTAAAGGTTTAATAACAACATAACAGGTAAGTTAGTTCATAATAAACAATCATAAAAACAAACAGGAACATTCTTATAAATGTCTTATGATCTAACAATAAACATGTTTATTATGTTATTATTAACACTTATAAACATGATGGTAATGGAATCTTATAAGGGTCTTATTACCTCTTAACTAACGTTTATTATGAGCATCTTAATACACCATGAGATCATTATGAACAGGTAAAAGAAGTGACATTAATATTTCTGCTCACTTTACACTTGAACAACTCAAACACTGACGCAGCATCACAACGTTCAGACAACGAAGAAAAACACAATAAATGTTTTAGATTTCACCGTACATGAAGACGAGTCGGTCGGCTCACATCCACACTCACTTGTCACACACACACACACACACACACACACACACACACACACGTTAGTGGTTAATCCACACACACCACACACACACACTAAACCCACCTCCTGTCATCACTCCGTCACTTCAAAACCTCGTATCTCCACGTTCAGTGACTAATTTTAAAAATTCACATCTCGACTGTTTGTGACATTTTTCATGTTCATGTTCTGTTTGTTGTCATTAAAACAGATTTAATACAGAGAATTAATGTTCTCTGTGTGTGTGTGTGTGTGTGTGTGTGTGTGTGTGTGTGTGTGTGTGTGTGTGTGTGTGATGCAGCAGCTCAGCGCTCTATAATCTGGATTTATTCATCATTCCAGCAGAAACAGAAAAAAATCATATCAGAAACCTGCAGGACTGAAGCTGAAAACACTCTTCAGTCAATGCAGAACCACAAGAACCACTGCAGTTAATGTGGTTCTGTTTTTATTGATGCAGTAAATTTTTCTGAGTTGAAAAAATCAATCTGTAAAAATCTTGATTTATTAATGATAAAGTCACTGGTTAACAAAAATACTGTCAACAGTGAATATTTGTTGTCATTCTTTGTTTTCTGTGATGATGAACTTTATGTTCTTTATGTTCTTTATGTTCTGGAGCACCGCTCAGACTAAACAAGCTGCATCAACAGTTCTAACCTGCTTTACATTAACATTGAGATCAGTGTTTGTCATCTCTGGTCCTCAGGTTGATCAGGGTTCTGCATGTTTCACGTTTCTCTGATTCAGAGGATCAGGTTGATCAGGGTTCTGCAGAGACTGATGATTTGGCCGATCACCTGAATCAGGTGAGTTGGAGCAGAGAAACATGTAAAACATGCAGGGCAGGAGGTCCCTGAGGACCAGGGATGGGAAACACTGAGGAACGTGTGAAGGAACGTAGGAACCAACATTAGGTCTGTTAGTGTCGGAGCACCTGGAGCATCCAGCTGACTCTCTAAAATCAAGGTGCTAAGTAGAACCATAAAAGCTTCTTCAGCTTGTCCATACAGAAGAACCACCTGTGAAAGGTGTCAGAATGTCCTACACAGAACCCTTCTATGGTGTAATGGTTTCACCTAGAACCGTCTCTAGAGGTTCCATCCAGAATTGTTCCACATTCTGAGGTTGATAACAAAACCCACCGATGGGGTTCTACTGAAAATTTGTTTTATTCCAATGGTTTCATCTAGAACTAACCAAGCAGGGGTTTACTGAGAACTTTTTATATTCCAGAGTTCACTAGAACCATACAAGGTTCTTCAGCTTGTCCCTTTGGTTTTCTGTTCTGTTAAACATATTATAATAAATTTAATGTTGAAGGGTTCTTATTTACCTCCGGGGTCTGATGGTCCAGCACAGAGCAGCAGTCCTGCAGCAGCCTCCGAGGAGCCTGGGATACGGTTGACATGGCGACGGCCCTTGGCAGCGACACCCCTGGGCAGGCTGGGCATCGTCACCCCTCGGGCAGAGTGGGCAGACTGGGCAGACTGGGCATGGTGATGCCTCTGGGTAAACTGGGAGGGGCGACGCCTCTGGGCAGGAGCTGAGCAGAGCAGGCATGGTGGGAAACCTGGGAAGAGTCCCGTCATCTCCGTGGTAACCTGACTGATGGATGGATGGAGAAGAAGAGGAGGAGGATGGAGGAGGAACTCTGAGCAGGAGTGAGAGGAGGTAAGAAGTAGGATTGAAGTGAAACCTCCTCCTGCCTCCCTACATTCCTGTGAGTCTTTAACCCTTCAGCTCGACGCTTCAGAAAGTTTACTCTTATAGAGGCAGAAAAACACTGCGAGGACAAAAAACCACCCGGACATGAGATCTCGTCTTTCCTCAACATAAATGAGCTCATATTTAGACCAATAAGAGACTTTAACCAGTTTCTTACATTTCTTAAATTCTGCTCTCGAGACTAATCTGAGCCCAATTAAAGATCTTACATTGTTCTGTTTTTGTCCCACTGCACTGATCTTTGATAAAAAAGCTCTCAAGGTAACGTGAGATCTAAAAGATCTAAAAGAAAACTCACTGGTCAAATTAAAGTCATCAAGCAGAAACTTCTGAGACGCCTGTGAACTCAGCAAAACATCTCCTGCTTTTATTTTGTCCAGGATTCAGGAGAAGCAGCTCAAAGTAATAATCTCATTTATTTATCATAAAGTCTTTCCGTCCCTCCTTGTGAAATGAGACACTTTGAGCTGAACTCTGTGTATGAAAGTTGTTTTATAAATAAAGTTAATTCATTCCTGAGTCAGTCAGAGGACATTAATGTGAACGCAGCATCATACTGCTGTGTCTGACTGAACTGGAGCTCTTTTTACGTGATGTTCTTTAATGCATCATGTTTTATATTGATCATGTTTTTTTCCGAAAATCTGAAAATGAACTCATAAAAATGTAATACGAGTAAAGTAAAATGCAAATACTGAGTAAAGTAAAAGTACAACATTGTAGCTCAGTACTCACACACACACAGACACACACACACAGACACACACACACACACAGAGCTCCTACCTGCTTGACTCCAGCGCTGCTCTCTTTCAGTTGTCTCCCTCTGACACACAGACAACAGACAACAGACAGACAGACAGACAGCTGCTTATGTAACATCTGCTGAGCCTCTACTGGCCAGCAGCTCAGATCAATAATCAATAGGTTTGATCGATCCACAGCTCTGCATGCTGACCCATCTGTAGCATCACAGCACGTCACATCATGTTTCAAACACTTTCTTTCCTCTCACTGTTTGATTTAACATCAAATATTACAGTGAAACAGTCAAAACATCAGGGGTAAAAGTATTTGAGGAAACAAGCGCCCCCTCCTGCCTCATCATCCTCTCTGTCTTTTCCCAGCATGCTACTGTGGTGATGGAGGAGCTCCTCTGGTGTCTGATGCTGTTTACTGCAGCATCCATCTGACAGAAAGATTCATGTCCATCATCACAGTTCTGCTGTTTGATGGAAGTCGAAGCAGAATCTACTGGATCTACTTTCTTTCTCCTGGACAGAAAGTAGATCCCACATGAAACTTCACAACGAGTCAGTGGAAGAGAGAAAATGTACTTTCTG
>CM034614.1:303097-335597 GCA_020091685.1 Lutjanus erythropterus
CATAAGCCATTATAATGCTTATATTAACAACTCTTACAACACATATGAATGTTAATAAGCATCTCACGAGGGCATTATTACCTATTAACTAACAATTATAACAGGCACACATGTGGTCTTCTCCCCTCCTGTTTGTCTTCACGCTGCCTCCAGCCAACACTGTGACATCACTCTGACATCACCACTGAAGGACCTGAAGCTCACTCATAAGAGCAGGATGTCGATCAATAAGTTAATCAGTGAGACAGATCTGAACCGATCAATAAGCAGAAGGTGACTGACCCTGAGAGGTGATGAGGTGGTCTGAGCAGCCAGGTGGCTAATCCATCAACTTCCTGAGAGAGACACACACTGACAGACAGACAGGTCAGAGACAGACACAGAGACGAGAGAGACAACAGGCCAGAGACAGAGAGAGAGACAGACAGGTCAGAGAGACAGACAGTCAGGTGGAGGAGACAGAGAGAGAGAGACAGACAGGTCAGAGACCGAGAGAGAGACAGTCAGGTCGGAGGGAGAGAGAGAGACAGACAGAGGGTCAGGCCACAGACAGACAGACAGACAGACAGGTCAGAGACAGACAGACAGACAGACAGACAGGTCAGATGTGACAGACAGACAGACAGACAGGTCAGAGACAGAGCAGACATCAGGAGGTGGTCAGAGACAGACACAGACAGAGACAAAGTACTGCAGGATTATTTGCAGGTCTTACAAGAATGAATCTTCCTCACCTGTCCTCATCAGCTGACACAATGACAGGAGGCCATCCATCACTGGCGGCAGGAACAGCCTATGCACAGGCTCTCTGACTGTTTGCCAGGCTCCACCCCACACAGCAGGAGCTGACAGACAGACAGACAGACAGACAGACAGGTACAAATATCAAATATCAGTCCACTGTCGGTGTCATTCCATCAATTAGCTGGTTCTTAAATGGTTCCATTTAAGATCCCTGAACCTTGGTGATATCTGTGAATCAGGTGGAACCACTGTATGCATCATCATCTTCATCAACATCTTCATTTTTCTCTTTAATTAAACTTAGTTAATTTATTTGTTACATTTCATTGTAATTTTAAAATACTTTATTTAAAACTTAAATAAAAACAACAAATGTTTTAGATTAAAAATAGTAATTTTTCTTTGACATTTATTTAAATAAAAAATAAAATACTAAAATCTTCAAAATATAAAAAATTAAAAACTTTTTAAATAGATAAATACTGTAGATTAGGGTGGTTTAAGCGCTAATAGATTAATTAATTGAGCTTGCAAATTAACCAGGTATAAAAATTAATTAACATTGGCAAAGATGAGCAAGCATTTTAAATTTAGATCAGATTAGAGACGACAGGATCAGAGACAGACATGTGAGAGCATCATAGATTTACTGTCACAGTTACTTTTGTAGTTAGAGACCTGAAATCTCAATGCAGAGTTGCAGTGAACAGAAGGACAGAGACAGTGCAGCGATCAGTGAAGAGCAGAGATTTAACAGACAGTCAATCCATGAGTGACAGACAGATTTTTCAGATGTAACTCTGCTATCACAAAGAAACAGATCATAAAACTGACAGTTCATTGAGACAGACAGATCAGCTGTCAGAACTTCTACACAGCTCCTCTCTGCTCACGGTGCAGCTCTGTCTCAATCCAGCCTGTCACACAAAGTCTGCTGATTGATCGCGATTTAACGAATCAGATGTGCTGTAGGCGACATTGAGCCAGACTACAGAGCGAGTTGTATATTATAATGCAGTGTATAATGATCTAATATATGTAGTATGTATATAGTACAGCACTGTATACGCTTGTGTTTTAATATATTCACATTATCATTACTATTATCATTATCATTACATCACATAACTATGGTGATAATTACAGACAGGTACAAAGATCAAATATAAGTGCATTTTAAAATAATTTAACTCTAATCCCACTACTTTTTCTTTTTGCTGATCCAAAATGATCCGATCTGTGACTCAACCTTGTAATATTTTTTGATCCGGTGCAACCAAGTGCCGTGGTTTTATTTCATCTTTTTGAACGCAAAGTTTATTTATAAAAAGAACAAAGACGGGACTATTAATAAGAAACAGTGATTTGTAATTGTATTCTTGATTATTAACTACAATTTTGTAATGTCCTAGATTCAAATTCTTTATTTTGACCTTATAGATAAAATTAAAATACTAACTAGATCTTCAAAATACAAAATTAATTAATTAATTTTTTAAATAGATAAACTACTGTAGATTAAAATACTATAAAATATTTATATCTAAAGCAGTGATTCCCTCAGTGTGGACCGCTGCCCCTGGTGGGTAAAAGGTACTAAAAATCAATTAAAAGTTTAAAAATATTTATGATTAAGATTCATTTTTCTGACATATGTTAACATGTGGAACATGTGCTGTATTTTCACATGACACCATCTGGTCATTTCGGTTTTCTAATTGGGACGTGGAATTCTTTAGTTTGAGAACAGCTGATCAAAGACACACTTGCAAAAATTATTGTTTAATATTTAAAATGAATAAAAATTTACAAATAAGATTTTTTAAAATTGAAAATTTCTAAAAATTAATAGAATTAAATAATAATAATTAATATAATTACATTAATATAATCAGTATTTTTAAAGACAAAACTATCTTTTAAAAATAAAATAAATTTGTTGAATCAAAACTCATTTAAGTAAGAATCTAAAAAACAAACTCGTAACAGTTCCAGTGTGATGCAGCTACCTGGTGAGTTGGGCCAGTGTGGTGGCGGCGCCCAGTTTCCCAGCAGCCTCCTGGGATCCAGAGACAGGACGCGACGCAGTGATCAGGGACGCGCTCAGGTACAACTGAGACTTCACACGCATCAACGCGCCCGTCCGTCTGCAGCGCTGCCGCATTCAGAGCCTCTGACAGAGGCGCACAAAGACGGATCAACATTTTCTGACATTTTATAGACCAATCAACTAATTGATTACTGGAAAAATTATTGACAGATTGATCAGTAGTTGAAAAATAGAATATCTGAAAAAACCTACTTTTCAATTGACAAGATTGTGACAGAAATAATTTTCCTGATATTTTATGGACCAATAACAAAAACACAAATGCAAAGACAAAGACATCTATCAGGTTTTATAGAAAAAGTTTGAAAAGTTTTTGAAAATCATTGCATTCGGTTTCTTATACGTTTTATACAACGACACAACTTACCAACAATTAATCAATTCATCGATAAATCATTGTGAAGATTTGCTTATTTCTCTAATATTAATCCTAAGTGAATATCGTTGGCTTTTGGACAGATGGTTTGACAAAACAAGACGTTCATTTGGACATTTGCAGCAGAGACAGACGGGCGACAGACAGGTGTGACGTGTGTTGTCTCACTGTTTAAGCCGTTGTTCAGCAGGACGACTTTCTGCTCCGGGTTCAGGTGTTCGTCCTCCAGCTGCCTCTTCAGCTCCGACACCACGGCGTCCTCCTCCGCCCGCTGCATCGTCTCTGTGAGTGGACAAAACACAAACATTATGGTCGTAAAATTTACTTCTATTAAAACAATTTGAATAATATAATACTGCTAGAATAATCATTATGATATGCATTAGAAAATAACTTGTCGATAAGTGGTGGGTTGGTACCGAGTTGAGGCGACAGTCCAAAATGCAGTGGTGGAAAGAGTAATTAACATCTGTACTCAAGTACGAGTACTGTTACATTGCTAAAGTTAAGTTTAACTTTCCTTATTCAACAAATGGCTCCACTACACGAAACAATATCAAATGAGGTGCAGTTACTTCCATGACTATTGATTAAACATCAGTGAATAGATTTCTAATTGGGTAAATTCTTAATGGCAATTAATCGATTAATGATCAATCATTAACATCCTTACTCCAAATGTTTGCTGCTGCACCATTTTGTTTTGTTTTTCAGTTGTATGTCTTTGTTTTCATTGGCTCGTTTGTGATCAGATCACCTGATTGGCTACTAAAATGCAGATGGAAGGTTTGGATATTAATCCAAATTGTACTCAGTACTCAACTATGATTTTAAAAGTAACTAAGTAGATTACATGGTGAAATGAATACTTAAGTACAAGTAAAAGTACAGACTTGAAAATCTACTCGTAAAAGTACAAATACCCCAAAAAACTACTTAATTACAGTAATTTGAGTATTTGTAATTAGTTACTTTCACCCCTGCCAAAATGTTACAGTGCTTACAGAGATATGGTTTATATTTATTGATTATATTGATGTCAAATTGAAAAGACTAGTGTTGAGAAATGAGGTCTTTCATCTTGTGAGTGTACAGTGACGTGTTTTTACGAACAGGTAAGAAATATTTCATATTTTTAAAGGGAGTTTGGTGTGATATTGCTTTTGGAGAGCACAGGAAACACCTGCCAATACTAAAAGATGATTGGTTGTATCACTGTGTGTGTGTGTGTGTGTGTGTGTGTGTGTGTGTGTGTGTGTGTGTGTGTGTGGAGCACTTACAGTTCAGCTGTCGATATCTGGTCGATACTTGTGTTTCTTGTTACAGATTCTGACGGTCACAGTTTTACATGCAACACCTGTCGGCTGCACTCAGGGCGAGTGTTGTTTGTCGTTTTAGCTAAAGCTAACTGCGAGCTAAAGCTAACTGTGAGCTAAAGCTAACTGTGAGCTAAAGCTAACTGCGAGCTAAAGCTAACTGCGAGCTAAAGCTAACTGCGAGCTAAAGCTAACTGCGAGCTAATTAACAGTAACCCAAACAAAAAGTGACGATTAAATGAGCTTCGCGTGAACTCGTTAAGGATTTAAAGTTGAGTCAAAAACAAGACAGAACCGCGAAAGTAACGGTTTTTTTTAGCACACTTAGGTTTTAGCCGCGTAACAATCCGATGCTTTTCCATTTCCACGACAACGTGACGTCATAATGCTGCGACGGCGCTCCGCTCTGCACCGGGCAGAAGAAATAACAAACATTCCTCATGTATTTTTGGGCATGGATACTTTAAGTTAATCTAATACCTTAAAAATACACTATTGTAAAGTAGCAAGTATGATAAGATTATGTTTTTCGTTTCTTATTTTATATTTGAGATTCTTTCTCCTCTCGGTTTTTTTGTTTTTGTTTTGTTATTTAAATAAATCCTCGATATTTTTTAAAAGTATATTTTGATCATGTTTACCCTGTGTGGTATGTTGACGTGTCCTCTATGTTAATACATGTTCAGTAAAATTCAAAAACGCTTTATTGAGACGAAATACATTAACATAAATTGAATGACACGCTGCCAGTCAGGATTTTATGTGAAACTGATGATGCAGTAAATTAAAAAAAGAAAAAGTCTTAAAAAGAACAGAAGGGTCCGCAGCAGGCTGCTGTGTGTTCATGTGGCCTCTGGGTGGCGCTGTAGTCTCAACTCAAGCTGCTTCATTCATTCAGCTCTGCATGTTTTCACTGTTGGATGAAATATTACTGTTATCCTTCATTTTTTCATCATGTTAATGATTTAACTTCCTGATAATGAATCTTAAAATAAAATAAAACCTCAAGTTGTGTCTAATTTCACCTTAATGACATTCTTTGATTATTTTTTATTTGTCCTCTTCACTTTTTTAAATGTTCCTCTCTTTCTTTCTTTCTTTCTGGTTTAATTATTAATGATACATAATCTTTAGAATATGACATATATACATATATAACAAAATGGAAACTGACATAAGATAACTACATAAAATAAACATTATATGATGTAACACGTTATAACATAACATAATATAACATGATAATATGATATGAAAAAACATGTTTATAATTTAACAATAATATATCATAACATAATATAACAGAATTACAGTAGAATAAAGAGAATATATCAATAGAATCAGTAGAGTAGAATAAAGCTCCTCTTGGTTGATGTTAACGGGATCTGTACTCATAGTAACGGTATTGACACTTACAGTAACGTTAATAGTAACGGGGAGAGGTGAGGGTGTGTGTGCGTGCACACGCGCGTGCGTCGGTGCAGCAGCTGCTGCAGCCTCTCTCTCTCTCTCTCTCTCTCTCTCTCTCTCTCTCCGGTGCGCCTGCGTGCTGACACACACACACACACACACACACACACCGGGGAGCGAGCGACCGTCCGCTGCCTGGACGGCGGGAGGAGAGCGACACACACCGGGGCTGCATGCCCACAACTCCTCGGTAACGGTACCAGTAACGGGATCGGTACCAGTAACGGTGACGTGATGAGATGTGATGCGATGCCGCGCGGGATCACGGTAACGTAAGAGCAGCAGCAGCGGAGGAAGAGGAGGAGGAGGAGGAGGAGGACTGTCGAGGCTCCGCCGAGGAGGATGCAGCACTGACCGACTCATCGCTGCATATCAGTCCGTCCGACGGTGCCTGCCCGCCCGCCCGGGAGCCTCCACCGACCCGATCCCATGTAAAGCCGCAGGGATGGACGGGTAGGCAGGAAGGAGGCGAGCACCGAGCGACCGAGCGACGGTACATAACGGAGGAGAGAGCGCGAGGAGGAGGAGGAGGAGGAGGAGGGAGGAGGCGCCAGGCGGAGCGGAGGAGCACCGCGAGGAGGAGGGAGGATGAATCCGGTGGATGGAGGAGGAGAAGCGGGCCCGGACGGCCTGGCGACGGCAGGTAGGGTGTGTGCGTGTGTGTGTGTGTGTGTGTGTGTGTGTGTGTAGTGGGAGCTTCTGTCGCCATGATGCCTCCACATCCGCCCATTGACTCAGAGTGTGTGTGTGTGTGTGTGTGTGTGTGTGTGTGTGTGTGTGTGTGTGTGTGTGTCAGCATCCCTCTGTCCAATGGCACTGAGGTGTGTGTGTGAGTGTGTGAGTGTGTGTTGGGGGTGGAGGGTTCCTACCAAGGAGGATTGTGGGAAGGCCTGCTTGGCTATTAAACGTGTGTGTGTGTGTGTGTGTGTGTGTGTGTGTGATGTAATGTAATGTGTAGTAACAGAGTGACAGTGTGTAAACGATGAAGACGTGGTCACATGATGCTTCCATGTTCCATTCATTCCATCACAGGTAGAACCTATTAGTAGAACTGCATAATATGCTGCGTTCTGATTGGCTGATTGTTAGTTCTATTAACCTGCAGCTACACTCCTTAAAGAACTCTTTGATGAACGGCTCTTTGTACCATAATATAAGAAGGTTCCTGCTAGAATCCACTGAGTGGGTTCTAGATGAAACCCTTGTGATATAAAAGTGTTCCTGATAGATCCCTCTGGGTTGTTTCCAGATTAAACCCTTGGAATATAAAAGGGTTCTCAAAAGATCGCTCTGGGTGGGTTCTTGCTAGCATCCTTAGCAGGTGAAAAGGTTCCAGATAGAACTCCCAGAGAGAAATCTGGGTGGACTCATTACATTATAGAAAGGTTCCCTGTAGAACATCTAATAGGGGTGGGTGGAACCAAAAAGGGTTCTCCAATGGGGACAAGCCAAAGAACAATTTATAGTTCTACCCACTAATATTCAAATGTCTGTTCATGTTTCAAGAGCTATTTTAAATGTAGATGTTTGTGGAAGGACCACATTTCCCATCATGCCTTCTCCAGACTGAGTCATTTGTTTAGTTTGCTGTTCTGTTCTAAATGCAAAATTTACTTTTAGTTAGTGTCTGTTCAGAACGTAGAACCCTCAGAGGACAAGAGGGTTCTCAGAGAAATCCTTGGAATATAAAATTGTTCTCAGTAGATCCTCCTGGGTGGGTTCTACATGAAACACTCAAGTTCTTGCGAGCACCATTAGAAGGTGGTAAGGCTCAGGAGTGTTCTGGGTGGAACCATTTTACCATAGAAGGGATCCTTGTAGAATGCCTCATAGGGGGTTCTGGGTGGAACCTTATACAGGTAGTTCTAGGTAGAACCCTTTATGTTGGATTCTAAGTAGATCTCTCTGAATGAGTTCTAGGTGGAACCTTTATGAAAGTTTCTTCCAGGATCCAAAAAGGGTTCTTCTATGGGGAAAAGATTTAGTAGCCCCTTCATTTGTATGAGTGTAACCATAGCAACAGTAGTGAAGAGCGCTGGTTACTGGTTAACTGGCTGGTGAAATTAACCAATCAAAATGAAGATGTGTTTATGTTCCAACAGTTAAAGAACGGTTCGTTCTGACAGTTTGGACTGTGGAGAAAAATGTTGCACAGATGTTTGAAAAGTTGTTGTTATTCTGAAATAGATCCAAAGTACCTGACGTGAGGGGAACACGGTGGAACCTCAAAGCTTCATGTTAAAACAAACTGTTGAAAAGATGAAGAACAACGTATCTGGACTTCATCATGAACGTCTGAACCAAAGGTTGTTGAGATGTTTGTGGTGGACGGACCCTGGAGACACGTCTCTCGCTGGGCGAACAGCTGACTGTCATCAGTTCAGGAGTTCAGTTTGAAGCTTTCTGAAGACAACGTCTCTGGAGTCGCACGAAACTAAAGTCTTTCTGGGACAACAACCGTGGAGGACATGATGGAATATTCCACTCCAAACAAAGATGGGCAGCTTTAAAAGACCGGACCGGACCGGACCGGACAACCTGACGAACGTTCTGCCTGCAGCTGTAAAACATCTGCAGTGTAAGAAGAAGATGATACCTGAAAGAACTGTTTAAGTTTAGTCAGTGAAAAAGTTAAAGAAACCTCCAACAAAACCGAGGCAGTGTCATCGGTTTGATTTTTCGGTCCCTACAGGAAGTTGCGATGTTGCGATCACAACAATTCATGTGAATTCTCTGCAACATTGCAATTTTGTCCAAACTCTGCAACTTCTCCGCAAATTTTACCAACTATTGAGGCTTCCTGCGAGTTCTGCCAATCAGTTTTCACATCTATTTTTTTTTCCACAGCCACTGCCACAATTTCATTGCAAAAAATAGCTAAAAGCATCACAATATGGAAAAACTGCCATGAAATCAGGCATTTTAGGCTGCAACAATCCAAAGAAAGGCTGCAAAATCCTGGAGGGACTGATTTTGCTGTGAAGCAGCTGGTTGGGTTTTATCGTAGCTATAAGGGGTTATAAGTGTCACAGTCTTTAGGTTTTGTCTAGTCACTTCCTGTTTTATTTTGTAGTTCTTGTCTTCCCTGTTGTTTCTGGCTTTACTTCCTGTTTCCACCTGCCCCATGATGAGCCTCCCAGTGTATTTAGTCTCGTGTTTCCCTCCTCTGTTGCCTGTTTCCCCTCATGTTTGGACAGTTTTTGTTTGGGTCTTTGGTTGTTGATTCTTGTTGCCTCGCTTCCTGACAGAAAGATCAATTTTGGGACTTTATGAATCAATATCAGACCATTCAGACAAAAATCAAATTGAATCGATCATTTTTTAACGCAGCCCTTCCTTTTATTATCTTGATCTATTTAGTTTGTAGTTTTATTTTGTAGTTCTTGTCTTCCCTGTTGTTTCTGGCTTTACTTCCTGTGTCCACCTGCCCCATGATGAGCGTCTCGGTGTATTTAGTCTTGTGTCTTCCCCTCCCCTCTTACCTGTCTGTGTCCTGGTGTTTCCTTTTGTTTCTGGACCGCTGAGTTATGTTTGTTTTCAAGTAAAAGTGACATGTTTTGGCGTCTGTGTCATCGTCACATTCTGCAGCGGTGTCTTCGGGTCTCGGAGGCTGACATTTTGGAGACTCAGAGGACATTGTGGTGAAACATATTCATTAGTTTTTGTTGCATAATCGGTGTGATGTGTCCTGACAGACTGACAGCAAGTTTCTCTGAAGGCTTTTCATCTGCTCTGTGCAGGAGCTATTTTAGGCTTTACTCTGACTCAGTGTGTGTGTGTGTGTGTGTGTGTGTGTGTGTGTGTGTGTGTGTGTGTGTGTGTGTGTTATTGGTGTGAGACAGCGTTGTCAGAGTGGAAATCCCTCGTCTAGATCCCAGTGCGGGTCTGGAGTCACCCTGACTGACGGCTCATCCAGGATCACTCAGCCTGACAGGCAGCTGATCGAGGATCAATCAGACTCCTGACTGAGTTTTCTGGTGGATAGTCGTCGGCGTGATCGGAGCGGTGTGGCTGAACAGACTGGAGTGAGACACGGTGTCATGTTTACAGCCCACAAACTCCCACCGCCGTCTCATTAGTGAGTGCAGGCTGTTAGCGCTGCGCTCAGACCTGTTAAACACTCACACGGTCAGTCACTCATTCACAGCCAACACTCTCCAGTCAGCTGACCAGACCCCTTCTCTGTTTATAAATATTGTGGCATGGGTTTTTTTTGTGGGCGGAGCTTAGGTGGAGGCAACATAATTCCCTCTACGTGTTAGCTAACATTAGCTAGCAGCTGTTATGTTACGCTGCATTACATTCATTTACATGATGCTACGTTGCGTTACATTATGTTACATTATGTTACGTTATATTACATCACACTGCATTGCACTATATTATGCTACACTATGTTACAATGATGATCAATGATGATCAATAATTCACCTCAGAGTCATTCAAACTAAAGTAAGGAGCCTGTTCTGAAAGTTTGAGGAGGACGAAGTTCAGATGTTTGTGTTTGAATGTCAGGAGATCCATCTCAGACCAAACAGACCATGTGGATCTGAAGTGTCTCTGGTGGACTCTGAGGAAACGGATCGGTCCAGAGAGGATTCAAGGACAGCGAGGACAGAGAGACAGGATGATGTCTGTCTCTCAGAGGGTTATCACTGCTCGAGCTGCTAATGTGAGATGTTTAATGCCCTCAGTGTGTGTGTGTTGGATTAGCTTCCTCCCGCTGTGCAGGATGATCTGACGCACACAGGAGGCCTGTGTGTCTGTCTGCAACACACACACACACACAGTCACACACACACACACACACACACACACACACACACACACACACACACACGCTGAGCTGCAGGAGTCAGCTTTTTAATTGAAATGTCTGTCAGCTCGTATCTCTGAAGCCTGATTGGCTCATTTTGGTGGATGGGTGGAAACGGCTTGATGCCGTTCGCTGGGTCGTCTCCTCTGCGTTTTGATGTCACACGTGGTTAAAATGACGACATCTTTACCATGAAGTGATGAGCGACCTCGGAGGACACAGATGGACGGTTTGAGAACCTCAGAGTTCAGGTTCTGTCTGTTGTGTCCGTCCTGAGTGGACTGGAGTTTTTCATGCTGTTCCACTGACTGACAGTTGGAGGCGATAAAGAGCCAACAAATACAGCAACGTTCCACAAAACACAGAAAAGAAGAAGAACTGCAAGGATCAAAGAATTTACAACCAGAAATGAACTTTTCTTTCTTTGTAGAACTGAAATAATGAGGTTTGATTGTTAAAATGGATAAAACTAATGATTATTGACCCGATCGATTCATCTGCTGACCATTTCTCTCTGTCTGTCTCTCTGTCTGTCTGTCTGTCCATGTGTCTGTCTCTCTGTCTGTCTCTCTGTCCATCTGTCTCTCTGTCAATGTGTCTGTCTGCCTGTCTCTCTGTCTGTCTGTCTGTCCCTCTGTCTGTCTCTCTGTCTGTCTCTCTGTCCATCTGTCTCTCTCTCTGTCTCTCTGTCCATGTGTCTGTATGTCTGTCTCTCTGTCTGTCTCTCTGTCCATGTGTCTGTCTGTCTGTCTCTCTGTCCCTCTCTCTGTCTGTCTCTCTGTCCATCTGTCTCTCTCTCTGTCCATGTGTCTGTCTCTCTGTCTGTCTGTCTCTCTGTCCGTCTGTCTGTCTCTCTGTCTCTCTCTCTGTCCATGTGTCTGTCTGTCTGTCTCTCTGTCCGTCTGTCTCTCTCTCTGTCTCTCTGTCCATGTGTCTGTCTGTCTGTCTCTCTCTCTGTCTCTCTGTCCATGTGTCTGTCTGTCTGTCTGTCTCTCTGTCCATGTGTCTATCTGTCTGTCTCTCTGTCCGTCTCTCTCTCTGTCCATGTGTCCGTCTGTCTGTCTCTCTGTCCGTCTGTCTCTCTGTCCGTCTGTCTCTCTGTCCATGTGTCTGTCTGTCTGTCTCTCTGTCCATGTGTCTGTCTGTCTGTCTCTCTGTCCGTCTGTCTCTCTGTCCATCTGTCTCTCTGTCTGTCTGTCTCTCTGTCCATGTGTCTGTCTGTCTGTCTCTCTGTCCATGTGTCTATCTGTCTGTCTCTCTGTCTGTCTGTCTCTCTGTCTGTCTGTCTCTCTGTCCATGTGTCCGTCTGTCCATCCGTCTGTCTGTCTCTCAGGTCCTGGTAAAGCCGAGTGTGTCCGGGCCGTGGACGTCCTGACGGTGCTCAGAGAGAAAGTGGCCTTCGTGTCAGGTAAAAACCCGCTGCTGCAGACTTTAACCCAGTTTGATCCAGTTTGGTCTCACTGTGACCCACTTTAACTGAATGTGTCCTTCAGGTGGGCGGGACAAACGCGGCGGACCAATCCTGACCTTCCCTGCCAGGACCAATCATGATCGAATAAAACAGGAAGACCTCAGCCGATTGGTCACTTACCTGTCGACCATACCCAGGTAACGCCCTCTCTGTCTGTCTCCTGATTGGCCTGTCTCTCTGTCTCTCTGCCTGTCTGTCTCTCTGTTCTCTGACGGTAGCAGCAGTCAGGTGTAGAATCAGAGGAGTCAACAGTCCTCTCAGTCTTTACTGCAGTACAAGTACAGATACTCGAGTAAAAGTAGAAGTACTGATTCAACTCGTTTACTGCAGTAAAGTGAAAAAGTTCAGGCTCTGAAATGTCCTCAAAGTGTTAAAGTGAAACATCGTCCTCTGAAGGACAAAGATACCTGAACTGAACCTTTTCCGTCTGTCTGTCTCAGATACTGATGTGTCTCATTGTGTCTTTTATGTCTTCTGTTACATCATATTTTCTTTTGTTACATCTTGTTACTTTTTTAACTTAATTTTTCATCTTGTATTTGTTTTTTTTGTTTTATCTTTTATGTTGTTTTCTTTGTACGTCTGCCGTTTTTTGCCTCGTGATGTCATTCATGTTGTTTTTTGGCTTTAAAGTCGTTTTCCATCTTGTTATGTCATTTTTGTCATTACATCATTAATGTTGTTTTCCGTCTTGTTATGTTCTTGAAGTCGTTTGGTTTTCATTGTTTTTTTTGTGTTATGTCTTGTTGTGTCCTCTACATCTTTTATTTGAGTTTTGTCTTTTTTGTCTTGTAACGTCTCTTTATGTCTTTTACATAGTTTTTCATCTTGTTACATCTTTTTGTTTGAGGTCATTTTCCATCTTCTTATGTCTTTATGACATTTGTGTCTGTCATTTGTGGTACGAACCGATGATTCACCAAGAAATCGTCTTTTCTTTGTTGACGATGTAGGACGGCGGCGCACAATGATGCAAAATAACAATAATCAATAATTCACCTCCGAGTCATTCAAACTAAAGAAAGGAGTCTGTTTATAAAATGTAAGGAGGAGAAAGTTCAGATGTAAAGAGTAAAAGTAAAAAATGTCCCACCTGTCTGTCCCTCTGTCCCTGTCTGTCTCTGTCTGTCTGTCAGTGAGGACGTGCGTGCTCGGGGCTTCACGGTGGTGGTGGACATGCGCGGCAGTAAGTGGGACAGCGTGAAGCCGGTGCTGCGGACGCTGCAGGAGTCGTTTTCCTCCAACATCCACACGGCGCTGCTCATCAAACCAGACACCTTCTGGCAGAAACACAAGACCAACCTGGGCAGCGCCAAGCTCAGCTTCGAGGTACCGCCGCAGAACGTCACCTGGTTTACATGTCCTGAGCTGGTCTGGGTCAGGTATCATAGTTCTGAAGGAGTACTGCAGTAGTACTGCAGTTTCCTGGTGTTCTCTTGTATGTTGCAGTAGCAGTAAAGCACTTGTTCTTCCTGTCTGTCTGTTCAGACCAGCCTGGTGTCGGTGGAGGGTCTGTCCCGCCTCGTCGACCCCTCCCAGCTGACCTCTGACCTCGGCGGCTCGTTGGAGTACGACCACGTGGAGTGGACCGAGCTGCGTCTGGGACTGGAGGAGTTCTCGGGGGCCGCCACGCAGCTGCTGGCCCAGCTGGAGCAGCTGGAGGCCGGGCTGAACCGCATACCAGAGCCCCAGGACGTGGACGAGGCCCGCAAGTGAGGAGGAGGGTTATTTAATGTGCTGTACCAAGGGTTCCAAAAGGGTTCTTCCTAAAAGGCTCGGGTTCTACTCAAGACTACCTCCTTCTGAAGAACAAAGGTTGCTAAAGGGTTCTTTATGAGTCTAAGGGTTCCATTAAGAACCCTTCTCATCCAAAGAACCTTTTTGGAAGGATTGTTGAAGTCCTTGAAGAACTCTTTCATCAATATTCATAACGTATAAAGGTTCTCAGTAGAACCCCTGAGTGGTTCTAGACAAAACCCTCAGAGAGTACAGAGGTTCTCAGGAGAACCCCGAGTGGGATCTAGACAAAACCCTCAGAGAGTACAGAGGTTCTAGATAAATCCCTTAAAATATACACAGATTCTTGGTAGAACCTCCTGGGTGGAGAAGCACTTGTAGAATGTGAAAAGATTCTGAATAGGAACCCCAGGGAGGGTTCTGGGTGGAACAACTGTACCAAAAAAGGGTTCTTTCTAGAACCTCTCATAGGGGTTCTGGTTAAAACCTTTCACAGGTTGTTCTAAGTATAAACCTTTATCTTGGGTTTTTGGTTGATCTGTCTGGGTCTATCTGGATTCCAAGTGGTTCTACCAGAAACCAAAAAGGGTTCTGCTGTGGTGACAAGCCAAAGAACCTTGCATGGTTCTAGTTAGCAAAGAGATACTTTTGTCAATAAAGTCATTTTTATATTTTGTTAATTTTCTGGGGGTCTCCAGACTTCTCGAGGAACACGGTCGTCTGCGGAACACCATCGCAACGGCACCAGTCGATGCCCTCGAGCGGGAGGGGCGGAGCTTGCTCCAGCGGATGCGCCTCGGCCCGACCCACGGTGATGCGTCTACCGAAGGCAGCGGTGCCGGTGGCGGTGGTGGCGGCGGCGGCGGCGGCGGCGGCCACGGCAGCTGGCTGTCGGGCGGAGCGGACTTCCAGAGTGTCGCGCCGAAGGTTTCGTCTCTGCTGGACCGGCTGCAGGCGGCTCGAACTCACCTGCTGCAGAGCTGGAGTGACAGGAAGCTGCACCTGGACCAGGCGCTGCAGCTACACCTGTTCGAACAGGACGCCACCAAGGTGAGGCTTCAACACATGGAACCAACACGCTCTTAGAAATGAGCGTTCTGCCTGAAGGGTTGGGGTTCTACCCAGAACCACACTTCTGAAGCAGAACCAGAACTGAGAGCTGGAACCTCACCTGCTGCACACGTCACTTCAGTTTGAGAAACTTCTGATGAAGTTTGAATTCTTTCGGCTGCGGTCACAGCTATGATGTCATTCGTGAAACATATTAAAGGGACAGTAAAATACATATTTCTGCTGCTCATCCATCCTGATGTTGTTGTTGAGTTGCAGCGTTTTGCAGATTTCATCTTTTCTACAGTAAAATGTAGCCAGATGACACGTCACGTTTTTTATGTTACAGTATTTTTTCCTTAAAAAAACATTTTTGCCTAAATTAAGGCAAATTTTTGTTTCCGATGTTGAATTGTAATCTGATTACTTTGATTCTGCCTCAGATGTCGGAGTGGATCGCTCACAGTAAAGACCTGTTCATGCAGAGTCTGGCGGAGGTCGGCCAGAACCACCAGCACGCCCTCGACCTCCAGACACAACACCAGCACTTCACCGCCAACTGCATGGTCAGTGTGTGTGTGTGTGTGTGTGTGTGTGTGTGTGTGTTAACACTTCCTTGACGACCTGTCTCTGTATGTCTCCATGCAGAACGGCAGCGTGAACGTGGACAGCGTGGTGACCGTGGCGGCGAGGTTGGCAGAGGCTGGTCATTACGGGGCGGAGAGGATCGCCATGGTGTCGTCACGGCTACAGGAAGACTGGAAGTCCCTGACGACAGCACTGGAGGAGCGCAGCAACACGCTCGCCATGGCAACCGGTTTCCACCAGGGGGCAGAGCAGGTGATCAGTACGACCAATCAGTGTTCATTGCACCTGCATCAACCTGTCTCACCACCAACCTTTGTACCTGTCCATTGACTACACCTGTCCACATGTCCCTCTACCTGTCTGTCTACTAATTGTCTGTTTCTTCACCCCCCTATGTCCATGTGAATACCTGTCTACCTGCCTGTCTCTCTATCTGTCTACCCACTGCCTACTTGACTGTCTCACTATATACCTGTCTGTCTACCTGTCTGCAAGCATTTTATTTGTCTACCTGTCTGTCTATTTTACCTTTATCGGCTTTTGTCTCCCTGTCTGTCTCTCTCTGTCTGTCTCTCTACCTGTCTATCTGTCCAGTTCCTGCTCAGAGTAGAGGGGTGGGTGCAGGCGTGTTCTGAGGGGTCGTTGCCGTCGGCGACAGCAGAGCTGGAAGCTGCAATAAAGAAACACCAGGAGCTGAATGAAGAGATCTCTGCTAACTACACACAGGTACCTGTCTATCTGAAAACCTGTCTGTCTCTGCACCTGTCTGTCTGAACATCTGTCTGTCTCTACACCTGTCTGTCTGAACACCTGTCTGTCTCTACACCTGTCTGTCTGAACACCTGTCTGTCTCTACACCTGTCTGTCTGAACACCTGTCTCTGCACTTGTCTGTCTTTGCACCTGTCTGTCTGACTACCTGTCTCTCTGAACACCTGTCTATCTGACTACCTGTCTGTCTGCAGGTCAGTGAGAGTGGTAAAGCCTTATTGGACGTCCTCCAGCGTTGCCCAGTGACCGACTCCGACGAATCAGCAACCAAACCAGACTTCACTGCAGCCACGCACGGCATCATGGGAGTTCTGCACCAGGTCATGCAGGTACGTCTCACATACATCATCTGACAGACAGACAGACAAACAGACAGACAGGTGGATTGAAATCTCTCTTCTTCCTTTTAGGGTCATCATGAGGTGGAGGGGGCGTGGCAGCATCGTAAACTCCGCCTCCACCAGCGCCTGCAGCTGTGTGTGTTTCAGCAGGATGTCAGACAGGTAGGACGGATTCACGTCGTCCACCTGTCAACTTTAAATCAATTCTGTTAATATATTTGAAATTTACAAAAAAAATTTGACTCATTATCCAATAATTAACTTTAGGAAGTTTTTCTTGTCTCTCATGCTTAAACAAATACACCCGTCTGTCTCTCCCTCCACCCGTCTGTCTCTCAGGTGTTGGACTGGGTGGAGCAGCACGGGGAGGTTTTCCTGAACAAACACAGCGGCGTGGGGAAATCTCTGCACCGAGCGCGAGCGCTGCAGAAACGCCACGACGACTTCCAGCAAGTCGCACAGGTAACTCACCTGGACCTGAACGTCAAGTGGTCATAAAAAAGGCATCTCAAATAATGTCAACTGTGCATTAAAGAATTGACACGACGACACTTAATAACAACAGTCATGAACATTCATTAAGACTCTCTCGTGTTCATGGCAGGTGCCATGACATGGTTATGACAGGCGTAACAAGGCGTCGCTGCTCAGATTCCTGACAAGATTAAACTAAACGTTACTGTAAAGTCTTAGATTTATAAAGTGTGTGCGTGCGTGTGTGTGTGTGTGTGTGTGTGTGTGTGTTACCTCCTTGGTGTGTGTGTGTGTGTGTGTGTGTGTGTGTGTGTGTGTGTGTGTGTGTGTGTGTCAGAACACCTACACTAACGCAGAGAAGCTTCTGGAAGCAGCAGACCAGCTGGCTCAGTCTGGAGAGTGTGAGGAGGAGGAGATCTACCAGGCAGCCAGAGACCTGGAGCTCCGCATGCAGGTAGGTTCTCCGACAGAGAACCAAAGAATCAACATGTTTGTGTTCCTGTTCTACAGAATAAAAGACAGAGACAGACAGACAGAGATGTTTAACAGATATTACAGCAGTAATGTGATTATGTTGAGGTGTGCTTTCATTTGAGATACAGTGTGTTGTCAGTGCTTCAACTGCCCCTAACCACTGTTACCCAGGTGTCCCCTATATTTAAATGTTTGGTTAGTATCTCAAAATAATGACTTGATATGTGAGTCGTTAAGTTTCTCATTATTTAGAGATTCACAGACATTATTTGGACAAAGTGTCTCATAACGACTTACAGGATCTTATTTTTCCATCATATTGTCATAAATGTGTTTCCATGGAAACAGACGTGTGTGTGTGTAACGTGGATCTATGTGTGTGTCTGTCACACTTCACTGATAAACTACAGACTTACAGAGAAACATCAAAGTGTTTACATCACATCGACACTTCTGTCTGTATTCACGCCGTCAGCGCCGTCATCTCTCTCTCAGGAGCGAACGACGCTCA
This sequence comes from Lutjanus erythropterus, assembly GCA_020091685.1. Taxonomy (NCBI): domain Eukaryota; kingdom Metazoa; phylum Chordata; class Actinopteri; order Lutjaniformes; family Lutjanidae; genus Lutjanus; species Lutjanus erythropterus. Next base: position 321,346 of record CM034614.1, read on the forward strand.
CGGTCATTAAGTGAACGCCGCTCTGTATGTGCGTTCATACACAACGCTGAGCGCTGTGTGTGTGTTCATTTTGTTCTGTGTGTTTGCAGGCGTTCATCCAACGAGTTGAACAGAGGAAGCTGCTGCTGGACCTCGCTGTGTCCTTCTACACACACACCAAGGAGGTAACACACACACACACACACACACACACACACACACACACACACACACACTCACACCAAGGAGGTAACACTGTCCTCCGTCCTCTGTGCTCCCTGTCCTCTGTGCTCCCTGTCCTCCGTCCTCTCCGTCCTCTGTCCTCTGTCCTCTCCGTCCTCTGTCCTCCCCGTCCTCTGTCCTCTCCGTCCTCTGTCCTCTGTGCTCCCTGTCCTCTGTCCTCCCCGTCCTCTGTCCTCCCCGTCCTCCGTCCTCCCCGTCCTCTGTCCTCTGTCCTCTCCGTCCTCTGTCCTCTGTGCTCCCTGTCCTCTGTCCTCCCCGTCCTCCGTCCTCCCTGTCCTCGTTGTCCTCATCAGCTCTCAGTGTGGATGGACGGACTCCAGAAGCAGCTGTCCTCAGACCTGTGTGTGTCTCCGGACACCGTCGAGGCTCTGCAGGCTCTCATCAGCCAGCAGCAGCAGCAGCAGGCCAACACACAGGTACCCGCCTGCTCACCTCTCACCTCTGACCTGCAGTCTAACCCAGTCATAACAACCTAACACACCCCCTGACCTCTGACCCCTCCCCTCTAACCCCTGCACTAACCCCAACTCTAACCCTGACCCACAGGAGGCTGCGATGAGTGTCATCCGGGAAGGAGAAGACCTCATCCTGCAACTCAGGTACATGCAGAGGGTGTGGGTGCGTTTGATTCATGCCCCAGCACTGCACGGATAGCCTTTTTATCGCTTGTGTGGATGTGCTTGTTTCACTCATCAGGGCAGCCTGTGTGAAGCTGGTGATGATTATGGTTGTGTTTGTTTTATGTTTCTCAAAACCTGTGGGGTGTGTTTGTTTTGTTTCTCAAGGCAGCCCTGTGGCACGTGATTTTGGTGTATGTTTTCAGGGTGGATGCGTTTGTTTCCTAGTTTGTAGAAAATGTGTGGGTGCGTTTGTTTTCTAGTTTGGGTTTGTTTTCCCTTTTGTAAAGAATTTCTGGGTGCGTTTGTTTTCTAGCTTGTAAAGAATGTGTGGGTGCGTTTGTTTTCTAGTTTGGGTTTGTTTGTTTTCTAGTTTGTAAAGTATGTGTGGGTACGTTTGTTTTTCAGGTTGCACAGCCTGTATGAGTTTGTTGTCTAGTTTAGTAGATCTCTGATTTGTGTAACCTGTGTGTTTATTGTGGGGGAGTTTGTTTCACTCCACTGGGCAGCTCAGAGGCCTGTGTGGAGTAGGTGTTTATGTTTGTGGGTGTGATTGTTTTTAGGTTTGGTGCATTTGTTTGTGGTTTGTATAATCTGTGTGGGGGTGTTTGTTTCAAATGTGGAGAGATGAGTGTGTTTGTTTTCAGAAACCCCACTGTACAACCCGCTAGGGTGGGTTTGAATTCAAATTTGTGTGGCCTGTGTGGGTGCGTTTCTTTTGGTGTTTGTTTTCTAGTTTGTATAATCTGTGTGGGTGCGTTTGTTTCACTGCTATTATTGGAAATGGTGTATGTAAACATTGTGGGTGTGTTTGTTTTCTACTCTATGTAATCTGTGTGGGTGTGTTTGTTTTTTACTTTATATTATCTGTGTGGGTGCGTTTGTTTTCTAGTTTGTAAAGTCCATGTGGCTGTGTGGTTGGATTTGTTTTCGTGTGTGTTTAACCATGTTAGGTGCGTTTGTTTCAGGCCTCAGGGCAGCTCGGTGGCTCATGTGGAGTCGGTGCTCCAGCAGCTGGAGGAGTCTCACGTTCAGCTGGAGGAACTTTTCCACCAGAGAAAGATCCGATTAGATGTTTACCTGCAGCTCCGGATCCTGCACCAGTGCACGCTGGAGGTATGTGCTTCATTTTAGTTTAATGATATTTAACTAAATATAAAATTATATCTTCATCCCAAAATTATTTCTTGAACCTCCGTCCAGTGTGTCAAGGTTGGACTCGCTGTGTGTGTGTTGTTGTTTTGTAGGTCACCGGGGAAATGGACGCCTGGAAGCAGGACCTCCAGAAACAATCCCAGGACTTCTCCGCAGAGAAACTAGCATCACCACGACTAGCTGACGCCAACCAGGAAAAACTAGCCCAGGATAAGATAGCACTGGGCCAGTCACGGCTAGTAGAGGCTAGCCCTGAGGTGCTAACGCTAGCTCAGCAGCGCATCCACAGGTAAAAAGACCAGTGTGATGACATCATCCCGGCTAAGCTAAAAAAGAAAAGGTTGTAGCGGGCTGTCACTGATTGGCTGATTGATCTGCAGGCACATGGAACGACGGCTGGCTATGAACAACATGATCTATGAGGTCATCCAACAAGGTCACGACCTTCAGCAGTACATCACTGAGGTCCAAGCATCAGGTAAGAGTCGCACTTACACTGTACCTCTACTAATGCTATGCTAATGCTATGCTAATGCTATGCTAGGGCTGTTACTTATAAATAATAAGATCAGTATCAGACTCCATGTTTACTGATCTGAAATGGAAGTGAAGGTCATCAGATGAACAGAAACGTAAAGCGAGGTGTCATCTGCATATTAGAGAACAGATTATATCGACAGAAAACAAGGAGAACGAGGATTAAACCTGGGGTTTAATAAACCCTGACCCTGAAACAGGGACTACATGAGTTTCCACTGGGGGCTTCCTGGAGGTTTTTACTGGGTTGTTTGGTTTGAAAGGTCACTGTGGTGGTTACAGTTACAGATCCAGTGGTCCTGAATGTGACGCCTCCTGTGAGGTTGAGCTCATTACCATCATCACCACAAATTTTATTTTGAAGGGTCAATCTCATGCTACTCGATTACACAGTGTGTTTGAGATCAGTGCTGTCAGTAAAATGATAAATTGTGCTCAAGTTGTTTTCTGAGTGTTTTCTTTCCTTTAGTTGAGTCGACTCGTCTAAAATAAAATCTCCATTAAAGCGAACGTCCCCCTCAGGCAGAACATCATGGTCTTCAGGTTCTCCTTTAGGGGGTCCAGGGTTCTTTGATGGTGTCAGAAAACATGAACTGCTTCAGAACAGGGTGGCATTTTGATTATTTCTGCTCTATTATGAAACTAGAATAGAATAAAATAGAAGAGAGTAGAAAGCAGCAGCAGTCTGACTCTGATGATATTAGGGGGAAAGGCGGGGGGGCAGCGATAATGGGGAGGGGGAAAAGGATGAGGTTGCCATGAAACTGCTCTCACACAGCTGGTCCCCATGAAACCAGCGTATTGAATGACACACACACACACACACACACACACACACGCAAACACACGACTGGAGATTAAAACATGTGTCACTGTGTGTGTGTGTGTGTGTGTGTGTGTGTGTGTGTGTGTGCGTGTGTGTGTCAGGTATCGAGCTGTCGGAGGCAGAGGGAGGTCTCTCCTCACAGGTGGAGGAGCTGCAGCACCTCCTGCAGGACAAACAGAAGGAACTGCAGCAGATTGCAGATCACACACACACACACCTGGAGCAGAACCTGCAGCTGAGACACCTGCAGAGCCAGGTCAAACAGGTAACACACACACAGACACACACAGACACCTGCAGAGCCAGGTAACATCCACACTCTGATCTCCACCTGTCTGTCTGTCTGTCTGTCTGTCTGTCTGTCTGTCTGTCAGGTCCTCGGCTGGATCTCAGAGGGGGAGGTCATGTTGTCGTCCTGCATGTTGAACTCCAGCTGTCTGTCTGAAGCTGAGCAGCTGCAGAGGGAGCATGAGCGCCTCCAGCAGGCCATAGAGGTTACTGCGCACACACACACACACACACACACACACGACAACGAGGGATGCACAATATCATATTTATTATGTTATGATATGAAATATCAGTATCATCTCAAAATTTTCTGAAGCGTCTGAAACAGATATCAGAGTCGCTGTTTGCTCGTGCAGCATCGATCATGTGACAAAGAGCCAATCACGTTCCGTCATGATCCAAAGCAGTTCAGTCACGATGATGAATTAGTGAAGAACAAAGAGACAGATAGAAATCAGTCTGCAGTATCGGTTTGCAGTGCAATCGGTTTCGTCATCTTCAGTCAGAAACAATGACGTGTAAATTATCGGTGTATCTGATATCGTGCTTCCCACACGACAACATTTAAAAGTGCACTTTGGGACACGGATGAGGACTTTAATTAATGTTCCTGTGTGTCTCTGCAGGCTCTGCTCCACGCTGACTCCCTGCAGAGGACTCATCAGGTGGCTCTGGCTCTGCAGCAGAGAGCCGAGCTGCTCGTCAGGTCGGTGATTCTTCATTCAGAGTCTGTATCAACACACAGTTCGACCACGTGACCTCTGACCCCTCCTCCTCCGCCCTGTCTGCAGGTCCGGGCACTATGATCCAGATGCAGTGAGGTCTTGTGCCCAGACGGTGGCGCTGCACTGGCAGACTCTGATGCTGAGGATTGAAGACAGACTCAAACTGGTCAACGCGTCTGCAGCTTTCTACAGGACGTCCCAGCAGGTCCGTTTGTTTCACAGAACGAATCAAACAAACGTTTCTCAACACAAAACTGCAGTCCATTATTATAAAACCAATGATCACTTCCTCTGTTGATTAATCTGTTGATCGTTTGATCAGTTAATTGATTCAATAATCCTGTCACAATACTGTCAATAGGTGCAAACATAAGTGTGTTTTTAATTAGTTGTAATTAATTAATTAGTTGTTTGATCCATAAAATGCAAGAAAATGTTGAAATGACTCGTTACGTTATTAATGTCCTGTAAAATACGGTGTAACCCTGCTGTCTGTCTGTCCCTCTGTCTGTCTGCCTGTCTGTCTGTGTCTCTGTCTGTCTGCCTGTGTCTCTGTCTGTCTCTGTCTGTCTCTGTCTGTCCCTCTGTCTGTCTGTCTGTGTCTCTGTCTGTCTCTGTCTGTCTGTCTGTCTGTCTGTCTGTCTGTCTGTGTCTCTGTCTGTCTGTCTGTGTGTCTGTCTGTCTGTCTGTCTATGTGTCTGTCTGTCTGTCTCTCTGCCTGTCTGTGTGTCTGTCTGTCTGTCTCTGTCTGTCTGTCCCTCTGTCTGTCTGTCTGTCTGTCTGTCTGTCTCTCTGTCTGTCTCTCTCTCTGTCTGTCTCTCTGCCTGTCTGTCCCTCCCTCCAGGTGTGCGGCGTGTTGGAAAGTCTGGAGCAGGAGTACCGTAGGGAGGAGGACTGGTGTGGAGGTGGAGACAGACAGCCGGAACAACTCCTGCCGCTCATCAACAAACACATGGAGCAGAAGGAGGCGTTCCTGAAGGTGAGGAGACGAGGAGAGACGCTGGGAAGTAGAACCCGACCGACACGGGACCTTTAGGGGTCGAAGTTACAGACTTTAGACCTGAGACTGAGCTTTAGCCTCAGTTTGTTAGCGTGATGTAATGAATGTGACCGTTAGTCAACAGACATAAAATCAGAGGCTTTTCTGTACTTTGTTTTTCAGTGACATTTTTCAGACGTTCAAATCTTCGTATCGTTCGATTATATTTAGTATCTCTGGATCTCTGAGGGTCTGTGAGCGTCTTCAAACGTCCCCACTGTTCTTTAACGGCGTGGAACAGTCCTGAATCGTATGAATCACCTCCGGTGCATATTGTAAACGTCAACGTGTCGCTGAAATATGATTGGGTCACTAACAAGTCTTGCTTCCATGGCGACAGGCCTGCACTCTGGCCAGACGGAACGCTGAAGTTTTCCTCAAGTACATCCACCGCAACAGCGTCACCATGGCGAACATCTCGGGCCACAGCGTCACCGTCTCCGGGGTGACGGGGGTCACCGAGGTCACCGGGCACTCCAGGGTACCGGAACAACAGGTCAAAGGTGAACGAACATACGCACATACAGAAATACAATGTTCAGTGTAAGAGGAGAATGAGAGTGGAGCCGGCGTAGAACCCTGAGGAACTGATCCAGGTGTGTCTGTGTGTGCAGGTATCCTCAGTGAGCTGCTCCAGAGGGAGAACAGAGTTCTTCATTTCTGGACTTTGAAGAAACGTAGACTGGATCAATGCCAACAGTACCTGATGTTCCAGAGCCACGCCCAGCAGGTAGACAGCCCCTCCCCCTAAATTATGACCTTCAATTGAAAAAAATACAGGTGCAAACTTCTTCGGCTTGTCCTAATAACAGAACCCTTCAGTTCTATATGAAGAACTGCTTGTAAACGGTTTCCCAGTGAGAGGTTCTACAGAGAACCTGTCTAGAGGTTCTATCAAGAACTTTTCCACCTTCTGGGTGCTAACAGGAAACCACACAAGGGATTCTACTGAGAACCCATTAATGTTCTAAAGGTTTTATCTAGAACCCAGCCAGGGGGCCACAAAAGTCAGCTCCCAAAGCATCGTGGGTAAAAAGAGCTCCAGACATTGAATGAGGATAACTCTTGTGTTTAAAGGGACAGTAACAAATCAAACGATGCACTAACTTCAATGATCCTGCTGTGTTTCATCACCGTGTTCGTCTGTTTATAGTTTTTAACACATCTTTTCATGCAGGCTCTGGATTGGCTGCAGCAGTCAGGTGACCATTACTTGGCCACGCACACGTCAGCGGGGGCAACGGTGGCCGAGACGCAAGAACTACTGAACCAACACAGAGAGTTCTGTGTGTCTGCCAAGGTGACAACACACACACACAAACACACACATGCACGGCATGCTGGGAAAATAAAAGTAATGCATTACTTTTAGATTTTTACCTAAAAATAGAAGAAATCAGACACAAAGTAAAGAAATCACCTGGTGAGCTTTGCAGTGCTGACATCATTTTCCATGCGTGCAGTGATGTCACTGTCCACACCTGAAAAGAAAACACCTGGAGAGACGTAACTAAGTAATTACTACATTTCAACAATGCATACCTGTCTGTGTCTCAGCACACCCAGGAGAAAGTTCACCTGCTCATCCAATTGGCTGAGAGCATGCTGGCTAAAGGCCACGCCCACCGCACCGAGCTTCGCCGCTGTGTTTCCACGGTGGACAAACGTTACCGCGACTTCACTGTCAGGGTGGGACAGTACCGCCACCTGCTGGAGACGGCGCTCGGAGGCTGCTCACAGGTGAGTGTCTGGAAGAGTAAAAACTCTTTGGAGATGATTTTGACGGAGAGTTTCCGCTCACGAGCTCGTTGTACGGTGTCCCCGCCAGGACAATAAGGACATGGAGCTGGAGCTGATCCCCAACAGTCTGTCTGACTCTGACCCCGAGGTCAACCTGTCCGACCCGAGTCATCAGGTCAGCGACGAGAAGAGACGCTCCGCCCGCAAGAAAGAGTGAGTACTATCAGTACTGCAGTAATATTAATGATAGTATTAAGATTGTACATGCTTTGGTAACGTGTGTGTGTGTGTGTGCGTGCGTGCGTGCGTGCGTGCGTGCGTGCGCGTGCGTGTGTGTGTGTGTGTGTGTGTGTGTGTGTGTGTGTGTGTGTGTGTGTGTGTGTGTGTGTGTGTGTCCTCAGGTACATCATGGCTGAGCTCCTTCAGACAGAGAGAGTCTACGTCAGAGATCTGCAGGAGTGTATTGAGGTACACACTCAACATCACAGTACTGCAGTACCACAACATCCTGAAACATGTTTGAGGAAATACCACATAGTACTTTGTAATTCAGTGTAGATGTATGTAATGTGGTACTTCATGGTACTGTAATCTGAAAGTCTGACAGACCTGCTGCAGTTCACAAGTCCAAATTCAATACAGAACATTACAGCCACGTATGAAACGCTGTAGTACTGCAGAGTACTGGGTACTGTTTCCTAACAGTAATACTTTTTCCTGCTACAGACGTACCTGTGGGAGATGACGAGCGGCTCAGAGGACGTCCCCCCTGGTCTCAGCAACAAGGACGACACTGTGTTCGGAAACATCCAGGACATCTACGAGTTCCACAACAGGTACTGCAAAATGTACTGCAAAATATACTGCAGTGTCTACAGTGTACTACAAGATAAGAACTCTGTGTGTAGTGATGCAGTACTCTGTGTGTAGTGATGCAGTACTCTGTGTGTAGTGATGCAGTACTCTGTGTGTTGCAGTATTTTCCTGAAGGAGCTGGAAAACTACGAACAGCTGCCTGAGGACGTTGGACACTGCTTCGTTACCTGGGTAACCAGTTTGTTGTCGTTTTCATGAATGAAGGTGTAATTGACTCGTGTTGAGGTACTGACGTGTCCCCTCTGTCTCTGTCTGTCTCTGTCTGTCTCAGGCTGATAAGTTCCACATGTATGTGACGTACTGCAGGAACAAACCAGACTCCAGTTTACTGATCCAGCAGCACGGCGTGGGATTCTTCGAGGTCTCACCATGTTCTGTTTAGTACTTCATAACAGCTCATATTTTAGAGCTGTTCCAAATATGTTGGCCTTTGGAACTTTGGAACAAATATTCATATAAAATATGAACATAAAATATCCGGGGTGGTCGCGGGGTGCGGTGCGTGGTGTTCGGTGTGCGGTGTGCGGTTTTGGGCGTGACTCTGACTCACATCTCTCCGTCCAGCTGATGTCCACTGGTTCAGACTGGTCCAACGTCCACCTTCTCTTCCTGTCTGTGTCTCTGCAGCAGAGCTGTGCGTCCCGACGTTGCTGTTATTCGTGCTGTCAGTGTTTTGTCGCTCTGCGTCCAACTCGCGCTGAAGCTGCTGTGTCTTTCTGTTAGAAAGGCAGTGGTCTGAGAGACGATGGAGACACTCTGTCTGTCTCAGGTTTGACTGCCAGCAGCAACTTCAGCACGAGATCGACGCAGAGCGACACCAAGAGGGAAAATATGTATTTATTCATTCACAACAAATACTGCAATATTTACTGCATTAGTACACAGACAGAAAAACTACAAGTTCCACAACACAGACTACAAAATGACTTTTCTTCTCGTCATCATGGTCAGAGACGGAGACAGCAGCTCTGAACGTCACTCAAACTTTAGATTTTAAAGTTCTAATCGCTCAGTTGGAACTGAGACGTGTCTCAGTGGACAACAGGGACAGACGAGTGGCTGTTACACTGCTGTGTGTGTGTGTGTGTGTGTGTGTGTGTGTATGTGTGTGTGTGTGTGTTGAAGGGGAAACTGGGCCCTGAGGCTCGACTGGCAGGGAGGCACTGACCTAAAAACTCCTTGAGCTGAATGTGCAGAGAGACGTTTGTCTCAGGGGTCGATGGACGTTTCTGACAAACACAGTTCAGCAATAATTAATATTATCTTTGTTTGGTTAATATTTACGGTTCCTTTAGTCGTTGTTGAATGTGTGGTTCCCCGCTGACGTCCTGTCATCCATCTGAGGAGTCGAGGGACAGAAAACAAGAAGTCAAATGTTAATACAATTAATACATGATGACTTGATTAAATGAAGTTATTTTACAGATAAATATGAGACATTTAGTGTTTACTAATCATTATCAATACTGTCATTGATCTTATTTTTATCATTACTTTGTGTAAGATAAAATAATTAGTTTATAAATGTTGTATCACAGCTCATAATGATTAATAATTAATAAATACAAAGTCATAAATAAATGTCCATATTCAACAAACAGCTCCATAAGACAAAAGATGTAACAAAACAAAACCCACATGAAAGACGGCCTCTTTTCCTTTTATACTGATGGTATCCTGATGGTTCTCTACTTGTTCTGCAGTAGTGTTCTGCGTGTTCTCTACTTGTTCTGCAGTAGTGTTCCGCGTGTTCTCTACTTGTTCTGCAGTAGTGTTCTGCGTGTTCTCTACTTGTTCTGCAGTAGTGTTCTGCGTGTTCTCTACTTGTTCTGCAGTAGTGTTCTGCATGTTCTCTACTTGTTCTGCAGTAGAGACAGCTGAAGCTCTTTACTTTGGTTCATAACTGAACCTTGAAGATGTTTTTTGTGTGTGCAGGAGGTCCAGAGGAGACACGGTCTCGCCAACTCCATCTCCTCAGCTCTCATCAAACCAGTTCAGAGGATCACCAAATACCAGCTGCTGCTCAAGGTAACCAGACAGGAAGTGTTCGGCTTTAACCAATCAGAGTTCACCGTTTGATCACTGCCCTCACATCGTTTTAGACATTAAAGTTTATTGATAAATTGTAAAATATTCTGCCTCCTTTACATTCATATGATATTTAAATACGTGTGTTTATGAATTTATCATTAATGAATTTATTCATTCTTTAATTTATCTTCACTTTCTTTCTTTTCATCTGATGGATCTAAAATATTTTCTAACTGTGAATTTACATGTATGATTTTGGACAATACAACTAAAAAGCATAAACAGTCGTGTGTAATATAATATGTTATAATGTATAGAATATAACAATGTTTTTATAGGGATTATTTATGGAATGAAATATGTATATATAATATACAACATAATGAAATAATAATAATTTCAACATCACAGATTAAAGAACAGTTTTGTGTTTGTGTTTGCAGGAGCTGCTGGCGTGTTGTGAGGAGGGCAAAGGCGAGATAAAAGAAGGTCTGGACGTCATGCTCAGTGTCCCAAAAAGAGCTAACGATGCTATGCACGTTAGCATGCTAGAAGGTAACGCGTCCACACAGGTGTTCATCGAAAAACAAAAATGTTTGTTGTTTTCAAAATTAAAAGCAGCTACAGAACAACTTCCACCTTAAATGAGCTGCAGAGTTTTTACAGTGAAGCAGCTGCAGGGCTTTTATTTTGAAGTAGTTGCAGTCTTTTACTTTGATTGTTTGAGGACACTTCCTGAGGACATGATTTCCGGACTCAGTGACAGTGGACGTGTCCTCACTATTTGTCCCTGTCAGGTCTGGAGGAGGGTCTGGATGTCCAGGGCGAGCTCCTCCTCCAGGACTCCTTCCTGGTTTGGGAGCCGAAGTCTCTGATCAGGAAGGGGCGGGACCGACACCTCTTCCTGTTCGAGCTGTCACTCATCTTCAGTAAGGAGATCAAAGACTCGTCGGGACGAACCAAATACCTCTACAAGAGCCGACTGAGGGTAACACGCAAAAATATTTTGAATCTAATCTAAACGTTTAGAAAAAAAAACATTTCAAAACATTAAAAAACATTTCCTGTCAATAAAATTTTCAAAATAAAAAGTGTTTTCTACAGGATGAAAAGGTGAAGGCTAAAGCTGTTAGCAGTCGGCCTGCGTAGCTAACATTAGCAGTCGGCTAACATTAGCGGTCGGCTTGTGTAGCTAACATTAGCGGTCGGCCTGCGTAGCTAACATTAGCGGTCGGCCTGTGTAGCTAACATTAGCAGTCGGCTAACATTAGCGGTCGGCCTGCGTAGCTAACATTAGCGGTCGGCCTGCGTAGCTAACATTAGCGGTCGGCTTGCGTAGCTAACATTAGCAGTTGGCTAACATTAGCGGTTGGCTTGTGTAGCTAACATTAGCGGTTGGCCTGCGTAGCTAACATTAGCGGTTGGCCTGTGTAGCTAACATTAGCAGTCGGCCTGTGTAGCTAACATTAGCGGTCGGCCTGTGTAGCTAACATTAGCAGTCGGCCTGCGTAGCTAACATTAGCGGTTGGCCTGCGTAGCTAACATTAGCGGTTGGCTTGTGTAGCTAACATTAGCGGTTGGCCTGCGTAGCTAACATTAGCAGTCGGCCTGTGTAGCTAACATTAGCAGTCGGCCTGTGTAGCTAACATTAGCGGTCGGCCTGTGTAGCTAACATTAGCAGTCGGCCTGCGTAGCTAACATTAGCGGTTGGCCTGCGTAGCTAACATTAGCGGTTGGCTTGTGTAGCTAACATTAGCGGTTGGCCTGCGTAGCTAACATTAGCAGTCGGCCTGTGTAGCTAACATTAGCAGTCGGCCTGTGTAGCTAACATTAGCGGTCGGCGTGTGTAGCTAACATTAGCAGTCGGCCTGCGTAGCTAACATTAGCAGTCGGCCTGCGTAGCTAACATTATGTCCTACAGATGTACCTGCTTGTGTCTCTCAGACCTCAGAGCTCGGCGTCACAGAGCACATCGAGGGGGATCCCTGTAAGTTTGCTCTGTGGGTTGGACGAACGCCGACGTCCGACAACAAGACAGTCCTGAAGGTACGTGCGCTCCACAGGGACATGTCTCCCACCTCCCGCTGACTTCCCTCCGAGTTGTTTGTCAGCGTGTTCAGGTCTGCGGTCCTCTGTCTCTCCACAGGCGTCTTCGTTGGAGCTGAAACAGGAGTGGGTCCGCAGCATTCGACAGGTTATCCAGGAGAGGCGGGGCCACCTGCGGGGGGCGCTGAGGGAGCCCATCCCCCTCCCCAAGACACCAAACCCCACCCTGGGGAGACAGCGCAGCATCAGCCGCAGGTCAGTGCACAGAAACAGTTAACACATCATGTGACTGACCTCTGACCTCTGACCTCTGTCGTAACTCTGAACATTAAAGGTTAAACCTCCTCAAGTGTCAGTTTATAGTTAAAACTGGATCAGAGTTTAAATTTGAGTTTAAAGTTTTGGTGTAACAGAATTTAATTTAGTTTCAGTTCAGACTAAAAACTAAACTGAGGATTGAATGTAATCTTTCTTAAAAAGTTTGTTGTAACATAAATTCAAGTTAAACCAGGATTAAAGTAGAAAAAAGTTTTTACTGAAGGATTCAGGAGTGACTTTCATTCTGTCTGTCTGTCTGTCTCCGTCTCTGTCTTTGTCTCTGTCTGTCTTTGTCTCTGTCTGTCTGTCTCTCAGGGAGACGAGTGAGGACGCAGACAGTCTGGGTGATGCCAGCAGTCAACCTGACACCGTCTCCATTGCCTCCCGAACGTCACAAAACACGGCTGACAGCGACAAGGTAACACACACACACACACACACACACACACACACACACAGACGCATACACTGTGTGTGTGTGTCCAGAGGGGTGTGTCTCACAGTCTCATGACCTCACCACTGGCTGCAGCTGGATGGGTGTGTGTGTGTTTCCTCTGCTCGTCTTTCTACAAACTCTCACTTGTGTTCTTCTCTCCGGACGGATGAGGTACGTTTGATTTCTTTTACTGTACCTGCTGCTGGTTATCTGCGGGGGGTGGGGTCAGTGGGCGGAGCTGTGACCCCTGACCCTCTGAACGTTGTTGTTGTTAAACTTTGTCAGTGAAACGTGTTTAAAGTAGGAAAGACGAATTTGATCGATCACAGAAACTTTAATCAAACTTGAGATTGTTTTTATGAATGAGTTCTTCGTGTTTTTAGACGTTCCACTTCATGTTTTTGATATGTGGACCTTTAAATGTCAGAGAGAACAAAGATTTAACTGCTGTTCTTTGGCTTCTGCAACATTTTATGTTTTTTTTTAATTACGATTAAAACGCGACTAACTAGTTAGCTAATGTTAGCAAAAACACAACTAGCTAGCAAACTACTTAGTCTACGTCCCGTATTAGCTGGTTACTTAGTAGCATTTTAGCTTACTGGGTAGCATTTTGCTAACCTTAGCTACCTAGTTAGGTCATGTTTTACTAACGTGAGCTAACTTAAGACGTCACTACATGTTCTCTACCAAGGTACCAGTCTTGTCCAACTGTGATTGGAGCACAGAGCCAAAAGGGGCGGGACAAATCGTGTCATTCTGTTTTTATTTACGTTTTACACATCACAGTTTTTTAAAACAAAGTTGACTGAAGAACCAAGTTTGCTCAACTGTTGAGCTAAAAGGGGCGGGGCTTAGGAAGGGTCAATTTGCAGCCCAAACTTAAAGGGACAGTTCACCCCAAAATAAAAAACCTCCATATTTGGCTTTTGGCTGCTGTGCTGTTTATCATCCTGATGGTTTTGGTTTGACTTGCAGTTTCTCTCCAACATGATGAAACTAAACGACACTCAAAGAGACATTTTTAAAACTCAGCAGCTGCGTCTCGTTCTGTAAATCCTCACCTGAATACTGACGATCGGATCAGATCGGATCGGATCGGATCAGATCGGATCTCCGTGTTTTATGTCAGAACTACTTTCTCTCTCAGAGTTACTTTCTTCTCTAATAAAGTGAAGGCAATTCTTCTTCTGTGGTGACGACAGCTGTGAAATAAATGTAGTGGAGTAAAAGTGTAAAATCCTGCCCTGCGGTACTCGAGTAAATGTACTGTACCTCTGTAACGTACGTGTGTTTGTGGTTCTACATGTGAGCTGATCACAGATCACATCTGTGTTCGATTTGGACGGAAAACACCCGCCTGCTCCCTGCAGACACACTCAGAGAGAGAGAG
>CM034614.1:343097-350597 GCA_020091685.1 Lutjanus erythropterus
GTCTCTGTGTGTCTCTGTGTCTGTGTGTCTCTGTCTCTGTGTGTCTCTGTGTGTCTCTGTGTGTCTCTGTCTCTGTGTGTCTCTGTCTCTGTGTGTCTCTGTGTGTCTCTGTCTCTGTGTGTCTCTGTGTGTCTCTGTCTCTGTGTGTCTCTGTGTGTCTCTGTCTCTGTGTGTCTCTGTGTGTCTCTGTCTCTGTGTGTCTCTGTGTGTCTCTGTCTCTGTGTGTCTCTGTGTGTCTCTGTCTCTGTGTGTCTCTGTGTGTCTCTGTCTCTGTGTGTCTCTGTGTGTCTCTGTCTCTGCATGTCTCTCTGCACGTCTCTCTGTGTGTCTCTGTATGTCTCTCTGCATGTCTCTGTCTCTGTGTGTCTCTGTGTCTCAGGGCTTCATGTCTCGGCTGGAGGTCAGAGGGATTCCTGAGGACATGAGAGGAAAAGACAAGATCGTCTTCGGAAACATCCAGCAGATCTATGATTGGCACCGCGAGTGCGTCTCACTCACACACACACACACACACACACACACACACACACACACACACACACACACACACACTCCCTGACTCACGGTGTGTGTGTGTGTGTGTGTGTGTGTGTGTGTGTGTGTTGTTTCAGTTTCTTCCTGGTGGAGTTGGAGCGCTGCGTCCAGAATCATGACCTGCTGGCCGACCTCTTCATCAGACATGTCAGTTATTACATCATCAGACAATTAGTGATGTCACTACTGCTGCTGCCAATCAGAGCCTGACTCTGTGTGTGTGTGTGTGTGTGTGTGCAGGAGCGTCGTCTCCACATGTACGTGGTTTACTGTCAGAACAAGCCGAGGTCAGAGTTCATCGTCATCGAGTACGAGACCTTCTTTGAGGTAATGCATCACTTCCTGTTACATCACTTCCTGTTTATTATTCTTCAAATTAAACAATTAATATTTAACTTTATTTTCTTTATGAAGTGAATTATTTTCATTTTATTCTGAAAAATATTCACTTGATAAATAAAAATGATAAAACGATTTTCTTTAAAAAAACATGAAGAAGCTGCAATCAGACAACTCGTCCATTTTTAACTGGAAAAATGAAAATAAAGATTTACATTCTTTGAAATAATGGTTCTAAAAGGGTTCTTCCTTAGGTTCTTCCCAGAACTGTTTGCTTCTGAAGAACCTTTTCTTTTTAAAGAAAGGGTTTGTGTTCCATTAGCCTTTCATCTGAAGAAGAGAAGGATTGTTGAAGGGTTCTTTGTGCCCTGATCTAAAATGGTTCTTGTGTTCTAGATGTCTTTCTGTCTTCCTGTCTGTGTGTCTGCAGGAGATCCAGCATGAGATCAGCTGCAGGATGTCGATCAGTGATTATCTGATCAAACCCATCCAGAGGATCACAAAGTACCAGCTGCTGCTGAAGGTCTGACTTCTTCTTCTCTCACTGTTGGATCTGTTTCCTGTCCGTCCGTCCGTCCGTCCGCTGCTTTACGTTAAAGACAAATCTTTCTTTATTCTCAGGATTTTCTCAAGTACACGTCCAAAGCAGGACTCGACTGTGAGGAGATCGAGGTGAGTCCCCGTCCACGTCTCAGAGTTCAGGCAGACGAGGTCAAAGTTCACAGTCGTCACTGAAGATGAAGGGAAAAAGTAAAAGTACAGATGCAGAAGTGTACTCGAGTATAAAAGTACAAAGTAGCTGTCTGTTTTTAGTCTCGTTGCGTCTTTTTTTGTCTTGTTACATCTTAAATCTTCTTGGACTTGTCTCATGTTTTTCGTCTTCTTATGTCGTTTAAGTTTTTTTTGTCTTATTGGGTTATTTTTATTTTGTAATATCACTCTCTACAAACCAACCAAACTCCACTGACAAAATCAGTCATTTTAAGTCAGAAGACAGGAGCTGTTGGTATCACTGCTGCGTCCATCTGTTAGTGTGTTTGTGTTGTTGTCAGTCTTTGGTGAGTCTGAACTGCCCTTTTAAAGTCACACAATAACACAAACACACTAACAGACTGAGGCAGCAGTGATACCAACAACTCCTGTTTTGTGAGGTTAAATCACTGATTTTTTGAATGGAGTTTGGTTGGTCTGACAGAAAGGTAAAGCGGTGAAAATAAAGTAAATACAGCGTACACTTGAACTGAAAACGAGTGCAACTGCAGGTGTTGTCATGGTGATGGTGATGTTAAATGATTTACCCAGACGGTGAATCATGTTCACCATCATCAAACGTTTGTAATATTTAACAGCTGTGTGTCTGTGTGTGTGTGTACAGAAAGCAGTGGAGCTGATGTCACTGGTACCAAAACGCTGCAACGACATGATGAACCTGGGACGCCTGCAGGGATACGAGGTACACCTGTCTGTCTACCTGTCTGTCTACCTGTCTGTCTACCTGTCTGTCTACCTGTCCGTCTGTAAACTGTCATTAGTATCTGACTGAACATTGATTAAACATCAGTGAAAACTTTTTTTAAGCTGCTGTAATCAATATTCGTATATAAATAATTGATCAAATGTTAAAGTTTTGCTCCAACTTGTGAACTCACAGAAAAACTGTCACTCAGTTTTTAGCCTCTTTTAGTTCCTGGTGGTGGTTTTCCTCTCACAGCTGCAGTTAGTGCAGCTTTAAAACAGCACTGACAAATTACCTTCCAGAAAAAGACTCACCTGTCTGCCCGTCTGTCTGTCTGCCCGTCTGTCTGTCTGCCCGTCTGTCTGTCTGTCTCTGTCTGTCTGCCCGTCTGTCTGCCCGTCCCTCCGTCCCTCTGTCCAGGGGAAGCTGACGTCTCAGGGGAAGCTGCTGCAGCAGGAGACCTTCTGTGTCTGGGAGCAGGACGGAGGAGTTCTGTCTCGCAGTAAAGAGCGCAGAGTTTTCCTGTTCGAGCAGATCATCATTTTCAGTGAACTGCTGCGTAAAGGATCCAACAACCCGGGGTACCAGTTCAAGAACAGCATCAAGGTTAATACGCCTGACTGACACACGGATCTGCGATCGACTCATCCAGACTCCAGAATGATGATGTTTATTGTTGTGTGTGATCAGGTGAGCTACCTGGCGATGCAGGACAGCGTGGACGGCGATCCCTGTAAGTTTGTGCTCTGGTCTCGGGGCTCGGCGGAGCGCTTCACGCTGCAGGCGTCCTCCGCCAGCATCAAGATGACCTGGGTGGACACGATCGCCACCCTGCTGGACGCCCAGAACAACTTCCTGTCAGGTGACTCCTCCTGTTTTCACATTTGGACCTATTTTTTAACAAGCGATCGACCTGGTGATCATTTTTCTACTAATCGATCAGTTGTTTGGTCCATAAAGAAAATGTTGATCAGACAGATTGTTCGTTTCATTTCGCCCGCCTTCGATCTGGTTTTGTTGAATCTTATCTGATCCTGGTTCTCTGTCCACAGCTCTTCAGTCTCCCATCGAGTACCAGAGGAAGGAGGGCGGCATCTCAGTGACCCGCCCTCTGTCGTCAGGGCGGCCGCCATCGGCCCCGCCCACACCCAACGGCCACGCCCCTCAGCCTCCTCCTGAGAGCGAGCAGGACGACCAGGTTTGAGTCCGCCTCCCTTGTTTGAGTTTCAGAGCTCAGATGCTGCTGTCCATGTCTGACGCCGTGTGACCTTTGACCCCCTCAGGAGCTGGTGCTGGTGCTGCAGGACTTCGTGGCGGTGCGGGAGGACGAGATCTCGGTGTTCCGGGGGGAGAAGGTCCAGATTCTGGCGTCCAACCAGCAGGGTCAGAGTCTAGTGTACCGGCCGGCCAACAGCGACTCACCGGCCGCCGAGGGCTGGGTGCCACGCAGCGTGCTCAACACACACTGACACACACACACACACACACACACACACACACTGACAGCAGGGTCAGAGTCTGGTTTACTACGACAATACACACACTGACACACAACCATGCAGACTAACAGGGCCAGAGGCATGCTGGGAAATGATTTTATGATGTTTTGTTCAGTGCTTTAAGATTCTGACGCAACACAAAATATCTCAGACATTCATTAAGTTCAAGAAAATTATCAAAAGTCTCATTTTGGTCGTAATTGTGTTTGTTCAGGAGACACAAGCTGGACAAAGACGAGATCTGATTTTGAACGTCCTCTGGGTTAGAATGACCAATCAGAATCGAGTATTTAACAAAGATAATAAATCACAATTTCCTAAAACACAAAATATCTTTAATTTGTTTCTTTTATCAGACCGACACCAAAGATTTTCACTTTATCGTCACATAAGAAGGAAAACTTGGCATTTGTGCTAAAATTGTGATGAATCAGTAATCAAACTATTGAGAGCTGTTCCATCAATAATCAAACTGTTTTCTTTAGCATAATGTAATCTGATTACTGTCCCTTACAGACAGTCCAGAAAAGCTGGTTAGGATGGAGACACCTGCAGAGAAATGATTGAAGACGGTTCTCTGCTGCCCCCTACAGGCAGGGATGGAACATTACAGAAAGACTCACCCAGCCAGTGTTCTCTGTACTTTACTCTGTGAAGGAACCAATCTGGGCCCCGTTTCCCAGAGCCGTCGTAGCGCTACGTGTGTCGTAAGTTGTATTTTAAGGTCTCTCTTAAGGTTGTCCCAACTCTGGGAAACAGCCCGTAACCTTAAGAGAGATCTTAAAATACAACTTACGACACACGTAGCGCTACGACGGCTCTGGGAAACGGGGCCCAGAATGTTTTTTATAAGAATTTCTGATTAGAGAACTTTCTGCATCACGTTCACACAAACACAGCCTCACTGTGAACCTGGAAAAGTTGAGTTTTATGTCAGAAATATGAAGTTTGAGTCTCCAGCAATTATCAATAGTTATCAATAATCACTTATATGGACAGTATTTCAGCAGCTGTTTGGCTGATTTGGACAATATTGACAGTTATTTCTGACATTTTCAATGTTCACAGTGTTTGTTTAAACAGGAAGTAGCCATATTCTAACTCCTGTGCAGTTTCACTCTTAGAACAAACGGCACGGTTCTCCTGTTTAAAACCTGTTCCAGGACTCAGGTTCTACTGATTAGACATATTTGATTTGTTTTATCCTCCATTCTGTCTTTATTCAGCCACAGTCGTGTTCTTCTAGTTGTGTGTGTTACTGCGCTCTGTTCCCTCTGAGTGTAACAGCTGCACGGTAAAATGTTCTCAACAGAACCGTGTCCATGAAGTCCATAAGTTATCTGTGCAATCAGATTGATTCAGTTTGTTCTAAAGCTTCTAAACTTCATATGAATTTTGAAAATGTCAGAAATGAATTCAGTGTCTTCAAAAACCTCCAAAATGTTCTAAAATGTTCCAAAATGTTCCAAATCAGTCAAGCAGCTGCTGAAATATTAGTCATTATGCTAATTCATGCTAATGATGCTAATTATCATCCAGTAGTTTCAGAATGTTCAGGAGCCAAACTTTACATTTCTGACAGGAAACAAAATCATAAGAAGTCAGGGGTCATGATCTGACCCTTCAGATTCATCTTGCGGCCCATTCCAGGGGCCCCGACCCTCATATTGCGACACCATCCATTCATAAGATCCTGTTTCCTAACAAACCTCATGCCCTGATTACCTGCACACACACACACACACACACACTCCCAGCAGCAGGTACTGTTAATCTCCTCCCTCCTTCCTGGTGCTTCAACATCCAGCCAAAACACACCTCCGTCCTTGCCTCGTCCAATCAGACGACGCCGTCAGGCCGGCCTCCAGTTTACTGCCCTGAGCAACCAATCGCACTCTGATGACATCACAAACTGTGTCCTGTGTGGGTCAGTTGGAGGGAGACCACATGACCACACCACCATCATCATCATCATGCATCATTGTCAGTAAAAACAGACTGGGACTCCAGGAAGCTGTGGTTGCCTAGCAACAAGAAACAATAAAAAAAAAAACATAAAAAGAAAAGAAGAAATGAAAGCT
This sequence comes from Lutjanus erythropterus, assembly GCA_020091685.1. NCBI lineage: Eukaryota > Metazoa > Chordata > Actinopteri > Lutjaniformes > Lutjanidae > Lutjanus > Lutjanus erythropterus. The sequence continues at coordinate 349,007 of CM034614.1, forward strand.
TCCTGAGACCCATCAGCCAATCAGAACTGAGCTCTCTGCGTGTTATCCTGTTAATAGTGTGTATAAACAGACTGAGCACACACACACACACACACACACACACACACACACATATACATATACACACACACACACACACACACACACACACACACACCACTGCTATGATGAAGATGATTAATTATGATAATTAAGAAGAATAGAATCTGTTTTTCACCTCAGTAGAAAAAAAATGTTCATGTTTGTGTGTCAGAGAGCGTGTGTGTGTGTGTGTGTGTGTGTGTGCGCGCATGTGTGTGTGTGTGTGTGTGTGTTTTTCCACGGACAGTTAGGTGGTGTCCCGGTGTAGCGTTGCCATGACAACTCGTTGTGTTTTGCGGTGACACCCGTTTTTTTTTTTTGTTGTTGTTGTTGTGGTTGTTTTTGTTTTTTGTTTTTTTAGCAAGCCAGAGCCACCGCCACCATTGCCGCCGTCCCTCCACCCTCGCTCCACCGTTACCATAGCAACTGGCGTGGGCGCCAACATGGCGGCCTCACAGCGGGCTCTGGCTAGTCTCTGATTATGCATCATCTTGTTTCTGTATATAGACCAGACCTACAACTGCTACTCCACTAACTGTGGACACGGACGCCGTCTGTCCCTCCGTCCGTCCGTCTGTCCGCTAACTCCACCTACTGTGACCGTCGGTTTCTACTAAACGCTCTCTACCTGTCTCTCTCTCTCTCTGCCTGTCTCTCTCTACCTCTACCTGTCTCTCTCTCTCTCTGCCTGTCTCTCTCTACCTCTACCTGCCTCTCCACCTCTCTGTCTCTCTCTCTACCTGTCTCTGTCTCTCTCTCCACCTCTCTGTCTCTCTCTCTACCTGTCTCTGTCTCTCTCTCCACCTCTCTGTCTCTCTCTCTACCTGTCTCTCTCTCTCTCTCGGACCTGTCTGTCTCTCTGGTGCCATTCTCAGACAACACCCCGGTCCTTAAGGAGCTACCAGCCTGTCAGGTGCATGAACGTAGGGGGAGGGGGCGGGGCCATGGGCGGAGCCTGTGCACTGTGAAGGGTGTAGGGAGAGAAATAGCAAACTATAAAAGGGTTCTAGGTGGAACGCTGCCTTCAAGTGGAACTCATCAGGTCATAATTTGAAAAACCGAGGAGGTCGAGTTAAGAGCAACACACAAAAATGTTTGTCAGGTGTGTTATCATGCAAGATGTTTATATTAAGACAGTAACTAAGTAAAAATACTTTGTTACTTCACTTGAGTATTAATTTTACTGACAACTTTTTACTTTTACGTAACAATATGGAAAACAACATTAAAGATGTGACGATGAAAAAGACCAAATAAAATTTAAGTAAAAGACTTAACAAGACAAAAACGTTATTAAATACTTAACAAATAAAAAATGATGTAACAAAAAAGACAAAAAAAATTAGGTAAAATCAGATCAAACAAGATGTAAGAAAACGTAAACTACGTAAAAGAATAACAGAGATAAAGTGATATAAGATGAAACCTCTGAAATATAAAAAGGTTCTTGGTAGAACTAATTTCTCTGATTGTTCCACATGAAGCAGGATAAGAACACTGCTAAGAGAAC
>CM034614.1:355597-368097 GCA_020091685.1 Lutjanus erythropterus
CTAAAGTGTCGTGGACACAGTTGATAGATTATAAATGCAGACTAATAACTTACCTTTTATTAAATAAAACCTGCTGTTCTTTGTGTTCTAGCTCTGTGTAATGTAAACCTCTGAGCTCGACTGTCTGCTCCACCAGCCCCGGTTGTTGGAGGACAGTTGGGTAGACGAGGGGTCCACGTCCCCTCCTGGTTCTCCAGAGACAGAAGGGGGGTCATGGAACAAAGTTTTACTGGAAACTGAGTTCAGTAGATGAATTAGACAGTTGAACTGTGCAGCAGCGACATGCTGCTGTGATGAAGTCAGGGATGTTCGATCAATAATCATGATTACTGTGGATATAAAGTCTGATTGGGTAAAGTCACATGATAGAACAGTTCAGAACATTTGACACCTTAAAGAACCGAGGCATGGAGCAGTGATTAGTCTGTGCTCTTATCATCTGTCATTATGTAATGCAGCGTAACAAGTGTGTCATGACATCATAAACTGTAATAACGCTGAAGCTTGAGACGACATGTGGACTCTGTTCTCTGGTGTCAAAGACGTGTCCTCTGAACAGAACCATCGAGAACCCTCAGGGGCCACAGAGAACGTGACGCTGAAAATAAAGGACTGGGTTCTGATTCTTTGTGTTTTAAAGGTTCAGCGTGTCTCATTACAGACCTGAGATCTGATAAGTGAAGCTGTAAAACAGTAAACTAATTTAACCAATTACAGAGTCACAGATAACAGCTGAAGGTCAAACTGACACAAAAACACACAACGTCATTATTCTCAACTATTAACATTTGATTTTTATACTGAAAATAAAAGAAGATGAATTGAAACTGTGGATCTCTGAAAAACAATTTCTTTACTTATTGATTTTTGGATATATTTGTTTTTTTTTCTTGCGTTGGTCAGTTTAGACTCTGCATGTTGTTTATTTATTTATTTATTTTAATGATTTGTATCCTCGTGTTTATCTGTTTTTCTTGTATTGGTGAAGTTTCATGATGGTGACGTCGATCAGATGTAAAAATAGAATCATCACTTTTCATGAAGACTGAGGAATAAAAAAGAAAATGTTTTGTGAAGGATGAAGACACGAGATAATCAGAGGACTGATAACAAATCGATCAGCAGTGATTGACATGATCAAATAATTGTGTTGGTGATTTTTTTTGGAGCAAAGAAGACAAACAGTTCACTTCTAAAAACGTGAAGCTTGTTAAAAAAAACTGTTTTCTGACATTTTATAGACAAAACTCTGAACTGAGAAAATGATCTGAGATGAATCGAGTTCTTCAAGTCATTTAAATGAGAAATATAAGATTTGTTTGCAGCCACAGTGAGAATACTTTGATATACTGACATTTAAACAAAGTTTGTGCATAAAATGAGTTCATAATATTAAAGTAAAAGTTACAGAACTGGAACATTAACTGTGGACGTCACACAGGTTCAATATCATCCTTTTTTTTTAAATATAGAAATGTGAACAGAAAGAATCAGAGTTGATTTGATTCTATATTCTGAGCAGAAGGAGTTGATTTCACAACCTGCTGCCTGTTATCGTCTCTTCACAGATAATCAGAGTCTTTATGATCAGATTCAGGTTCAAGGATTCATCCTGCTGCACTTCAGTGTGTCAGCAGTTCACCTTCAAATTAAAATCCGTTTAGATTTAAAACACAGCAGCTGATGAGCGAGTCTCAACTGAGAGACTCTGTCAGGAAAAATCACTCTGAGTAAAAGAACCGAACTCCTGTGAAAATGAAGTCTGGTGACTTTTAAGTAGGTCAGAAACCACACAGGCTTTTATTGTGAAAAGCAGAGCGAAGTCCAAAGCAGGGCGGTTATGTAACGACCCCAAATTTATGTCTCATCACGTAGACAATTTCTACGGCTTCATAAGATCAGCCGCTGTCAGTCTGTGTGTTCAGTCTGAGTGGTGTGGACCTGCACCGGTGCATCCTGGGAAACATCTGACGTGTGTGTTGGTGAGGAGAGAAACAGCATGCAGTCGATATTTGGGAAAAATGGATCAGAAACTCCAGAGCCGGTGAAAGCTCAGGTGAAAGGTGAGTCCATTTAAAACTTCACATCTGATGGATTTGAAGTTTACTAAACTCAGATCAATATAAATATTTAATATCACAATAAAAAATGTTTCCGATGATTTCTACTTTAATATAATAACCTTATTCATTTTTTATGTTATTTAATAAAACATCAGTTTTTGCACATGTTCAGGTCACAGCTGCTGCTTTTATTTGTTTTTATTAAAGAAGAGAAGATGCACTTTATGTTAAAAGGAAAAACTCAGTTTTCTCGTCTTTTTTTTTTTTTTTTTTTGGTATGTTTTTATTTTGGAGGATGAATGACGCCCTGCAGCACTTTTCCACAATGTTTGAATCTTCTACTGGAACCATCTCTGGAATTCAAGAGATAAAAACACATAATGTTTCATAACGAAGCTCAAATAAACGTGTTGATAATCAATGACTTTAAAGGAACGGCGTATTAAACAGAAATAACTCCATTTAACTGTGTGCTGTTTCTGCTTTTATTGAAATAAAAGGTCTGAAGATCAGACTCATGAAACGTTTGACTCAGTTTTCAAGCAAAGATAAAAAATATCCAACAAATATCAGATGATGTTCTGCATTTCTTTGTCTTGTATCACAGTAAACTGAATATTTTTGGACCGTTGGACGTCTCTTTGGACATCGTGCATCACATGAATCAGTAATGAGAATCTGTCAGTGTGTGTTTTGATTGATGGTTTTCATGTTGAAACTTTTCTATATCAGAACTAAACCGTGGTCAGCAGTCAGGCGTTCAACGCTGCAGGAGAACACTTTTCACTTTCAGTGTGTGTGTGTGTGTGTGTGTGTGTGTGTGTGACCTTTGACCTGCAGGCTCCATCCCGTCCTGGTTGCAGGGCACTCTGCTGAGGAACGGGCCCGGCCTTTTCTCTGTGGGCAACTCCGAGTACAACCACTGGTTTGACGGCATGTCGCTGATCCACAGCTTCACCTTCGGCAGCGGTGAGACGCTCCGGATCATTCCGTGATTATCTCCCTGTAAAGAAGTGGTGATATTTCAGAAGTATTTCAAGTCAAACTCACTGCTGACAGAGAGGATCTGGTACCTGGTGCTGATGTTCACAGACGTGATGTCGTTTCAGGTGAGGTGGTTTACAGAAGTAAGTTTCTGAAGAGCGACACCTACAAGAGGAACATCAAGGCCGACAAGATCGTCGTCTCCGAGTTTGGAACCATGATCTACCCAGATCCCTGCAAAAACATCTTCTCCAGGTACAGACGTTTCAGTCCATCCAGTAGACGTGGACATCTGCTTGAGTCTGTTCAGGGGACGCTCTACGGTCTTTAAGTTTTTGCCTTGTGGTGTCGCACAGCTGCACAAAGTGTCTCGAGTCTGATGAAAAAGTGAGAAGTTCGTCCAGCGTTTTGTTTCAGATGTCTCTCACTCTGTCACCAGGGCCTTCACACACCTCTGCAACGTCATCCCCGACTTCACCGACAACAACCTGGTCAACATAATTCGCTACGGTCAGGACTACTACGCCTCCTCAGAGGTCAACTACATAAACCAGATCGATCCGGACACCCTGGAAACTGTCGGCAGGGTACGTTAGTCTCCATCCGACTCCTGGAACACAAATACTTCCTCAAACTCATCACATGTTCTCTGTGAATCCAAATTCCAGATTAACTACAGGAACCATATCGCTATTAACTTGGCGACAGCTCACCCTCACTATGACAACGAGGGCAACACCTACAACATGGGCACCGCCATCATGGGCTTCGGTCGGCCAAAATACGTCATCTTCAAAGTCCCGGCTGATGCTTCAGGTTGGTTGTTTAACTTTTTGCAAAAACCAGGGAAGAAGATAGTTTACGCCCCCAGGAAGCTCCAGATCTCAGGTCTTTATCTAATCTACCAAATCCAATTCATTTATGACGCTGTCACAGAAATAAACTTTATACCTCTAAAGTCTCAAAGACGTGAGATTGGCAGCGTGACAGACGAACACCACAATTTCCTCACAAATGATGTAAACAGGAAGCGTGGTTTCCCGTTTTCAGATTAAAGCATTAAGAAGATACGACACAGGGTTATTCTGGGCCTCTAACATGAGAATGAAGTGGTGATATTTTTAGGAAAGGTTGGGTTTTATGAGAATAAAGTTGATATTTCCTGTCTTAATATTACATTTTAGATAAAACATCACATCATGAGAGTCAAAGACTAATCAACAACTTAAAACTTAATAAAAGGTACCAAGAACATGTGATAATAATAATAATAATAATAATAATAATACTTAAGACTATTGAGTTGTTTTTGTTTCAGATAAAGAACACAAGAAGCCGACACTGAGGAAAGTTCAGCAGGTCTGTTCCATCCCGTTTCGTTCCACCCTGTTCCCGAGTTACTTCCACAGCTTCGGCATGACCGAAAACTACATCGTGTTTGTGGAACAGCCCTTTAAACTGGACATCATCAGACTGGCCACCGCCTACTTCAGAGGGGTCAACTGGGGAAGCTGCCTCAAATTTGATAAGGAGGACACAGTAAGTTCCTGCTTCCTGTAACTGTTGACAGGAAAATGTGTGTTTCCAGCCAATTAAAAATCCATCCATCCATTTTCTGTAACCGTTTATTCCTGAAGGGTCGCAGGCTGCTGGACTCTATCCCAGCTGTCATTGGGCGAGAGGCGGGGACAAGTCGCCTGTTCATCACAGGACTGACACACAGAGACAGACAACCACTCACACTCACACCTACTGACAATTTAGAGTCACCAGTTAACCTGCAGGCATGTCTTTGGACTGTGGGAGGAAGCCGGAGAACCCGGAGAGAACCCACGCAGACACGGGGAGAACATGCAAACTCCACACAGAAAGGCCCCGCCCCAGCGAGCCGGGGGATCAAACTCAGGACCGTCTTGCTGTGAGGCGGCAGTGCTGACCACTGCACCACCGTGATTAAAAATCAAAATAGAAAAAAGAACCTTTGTAAAACCTTAAACAATATCAGGTTTATGTGTCTGCATTCGCACAAAAAACTGAAACATAAAAATGACAAAGAACGAGACACTTTTTTTTCTTTTTACCACCAGGAGGCAGAGACTCCATGACCCTCTTCTGGCACCAAGCGATGTCTCGCCGTCTCGCTCTCATTTCCCTCCTTATCTTGTTGTGCTCAGTTGTGTTGCGCTCCACCCCGCCACATCACTCTGACCCACTCTTTTGTTTCCAAGTACGTTCTGTCAACGCAGGTTTGTCATCAAACACACAATCATACACTGAATCAGGATTATTGTTCTGTTCCTTACACACAGTACACATATAAATCTCCCACAAAAGCTGTTTGTTGCCACTTCTGTGTTTTAGGTCTCATTAAAATCAGTCGCACACACAGAACTGTCCAAGTTACACGGTGTTAGTATACACAAAATACTGCATAACGCTCTGTTATCAAGCACAAAAAGGATGTTCCGACTTGTGGTCCTGGAACACGATCAGTTTAGGTGTGATATCAGTCCCATTTCCAGGGGCAACAAGATAAATAGGATGCACCACTGAACAGCAGGTGAACAGTTCTTCATGTGTTGCAAGCAGGAAAAATCTGAGCGACTTCAGGTGTTTTTGGACCAAACAGTTCTCATTTCCAGGGTTCCTAAGGAGCTTCAATTATACTGAAGAGCAAAACTGATGGTGAGATTTTATAAACGTGGGGTGTTCCTGTGGTCAGTACCTACTGACAGTGGTCCATGGAAGCACACCTGGAGGAGCTTTGGCAGGGTCACTGATGCTTGTGGCGAGGCCGCCTGGTTTGCTCCCACAGACGAGCTGCTGTTACACAAACTGCAGAAAAAACGAATGCTGGTTCTGACAGAAAAACCAGCTCTCCGTAGCAACGACAAAGTAGATCGATGTTAGAACTGTTCTGTTCCTTTCCTTCACAGACTTTGTTCCACGTCATCAACAGAAAGACGGGCAAGGCAGTGTCCACTCGTTTCTATGGCGACGCCATTGTGGTTTTTCACCACATAAATGCGTACGAGGCCGACGACCACGTGGTGTTTGACCTGATTACCTACAAGAACAGCAACCTGTACGACATGTTCTACATCCAGAACATGACACAGGAGACCAGCAGCTTCATCGAGGCCAACAAAACCTTCTCGCCGCCGGTCTGCCAGAGGTTCGTCCTGCCGCTCAACGTCCACAAGGTACAGTCACACTCAAACACCGACGTGAATTCAACCTGGATCAGTTTATGGATTTTACGGACAGTTTCTGTTCGTGTGTTTTCAAGGAATCGCCCAGAGGGTCTAATTTGGTGACTCTGACGGACACGACGGCCCGGGCAGTGATGCAGGAGGACGGCTCCGTCTACTGCCAGCCAGACACTCTGTTTGAAGGTTCATTATCATTATTACTGCCTGTCTGTTTGATTAATCCTCCCAAACTAACGAGTGCGATTCCTCCTCCTCAGGTCTGGAGCTGCCAGGGATCAACTACAAGTTCAACACTAAAAAGTACCGATACTTCTACGGCTCCAGGGTGGAGTACTCTCCTCATCCCAACAAGGTGACACACCTCAGACAGGGCTGGCCGATGTCACCATGTCCACAGGATGGACAACGATACTGTCGCTGGGTCTTTATCTCCTCAACACATTTAGAAGTTGTTTTTAAGAAGAATTTAATAATAAACACAATTTGCAGAAAAGTTGTGTTTAGAGAAAAGGTCACGCAGAACTGGTTGACTTTTTAGCCGACCAGCTGACTGCTTATAATTAAATTATTATAATTTGTTTTTTTACTGGTTAAAATATTGTGAGTCACTGCAAACACGAGAGGTTCTTCCTCATCATCAGGTCAACATGAACACCTGCAGAACTACAGACACATTTCAGTCTGGACCAAAGTGGTGGACAAAAGTGACTGACGTCAACTTTAATTTTACCGTCTGACAGATCGCCAAGTTTGACATCGTCACCAGGACGCACGTGGAGTGGACGCAGGAGTCCTGCTACCCTTCAGAGCCGGTGTTTGTTGCGTCTCCGGGAGCTGTGGAGGAAGACGATGGTGAGGACTTTGCTCTGTCCTCCAAACCACAGCGACTTCATCACTAATTTTTGCTTCACACGTTTAAAAACAAGTGAACATTAAAGGGATTTCTGCTCTTTGTCATGACTGTTTGTAATTTTCCTTCTCGTAGGGGTGATCTTATCGTCTGTCGTCTCTCCGGATCCAAACAACGCTCCGTTCATGCTCGTCCTCGACGCCAAAACCCTTAAGGAGATCGCTCGAGCCACCATCCCCGCCAGCGTCCACATTGACCTTCACGGATACTTCATCCCCGCTGCCACCGTCTGACAGCCAACACGTCGCCTCCGCTTATTATTTATTCCTTTATGTAAACTCTGTTATATTCTGCATCTATAATGTTTCGTTTCTTTTTATATTGTTTGTCTTTATGCACTCTACAACAGGTTTAAGGGACTATTTAAAAAACTGTCGCTAACACAAGCTAAAGACCTTCACACCTTTGGTTCTATGACATAAAACACACCAGTAAATACCATCAAGTTGTTAGCATTGAAACCTCCCATTAGTACAAAATGCTAAAGTGAACATAAAACACTAACGTTAGCATGAAAACCCAAACCTAAAATATCGGCCTGACTGATTCACTTCCCCCGAAACCAAATAACTCTTTTTAAATATATTCAAATTCAATTCAAATTAAAATTATTTCTCTTGTTGGTCTTTTGTTTGTTTTTGAAAGTGAAGTTGAAGGAAAAAAAGATTTATTTTGTATTTTCTTTGTAAATCATGAATCTTTACGTGTCAAAAAATGTCCTGCATTTTGAGTGAATGGGCGGAGTCTGAGTTTAGCCACGCCCCCAACACTTTAGATGAGGAAGTCAGTCTGTGTGTGTCTCACGTCTCCACGGTGTGAAGACATGAAACTTTAAAGAACGTCATTACAGAACATCTGTTTTATGAAGTTCCAGGCTTTTTGGGGATTTTATTTCAGAAAATTTTGTTTTTATGTGTTTTTATGACAAACGTGTGACATCAGCTCAGAATTCTTATTAAAAAACATCACAACCGAAAATGACGATCATGTTTCTGTTCAGATAAAAGGGAACTTTTAACCTTTGTTTTTGAGAAAAGTAAAACATTTTTGGAATTTAAATTTCTGCAATAGAACAAATACCTCAACTGAAAAATGGATTCAAACATGAAACTCCACTGTGATCAATCTGACAATAATTTTCCCAATAATTGATTAGTTATTTGGTCCATAAAATGTCAGAAAATGGTGAAAAATTGTCACGATCTTGTCTTCCATACAGCTGTTTTTGGAGCGTTCCATAACTTTCAGTCTTTAGTTGCTCCTGTCCCGACAGAACGACTGTATATTTACACAAAAACAATAAAGTTTATCAGTTTGAACATTAAATATCTTGTCTTTGTTCTGAATTCAGTTGTGACTATAAGTTGAAAAGTTTTTGTAAACCATTGCATTTCTTTTTATTGAAGTTTTCCACAACTTTTCAGGAGTCGCCGTCAGAAAACAAAACAAACGTCCGAACCTCGCAGGTCACGTCGAGGCTTCAGTATCAACCAGATCATGCAGGAAATACAACCACCGCAGTTTTTAATTTGTGAAATAAATGAAAAATACTTTTAAACATGAATTTTAAGTTCAAGTTCCACACGAAAACAACTCAACACTCAAAACTCTCATCAGAATCTGGGGAATTTATTACACCAGCAGCTGCAGCAGAAACAGTTTAAAATCTTCCAGAGGCGCCAACCTCCGTCATTCAAACATCCAACATGGCCGCCATGAAGAACACGAGTCGGCGCTTTAAAGTCTGTGAAGTCAACGCCATCGCCGCTGCTGCTTCACTGATTTGGTGTTTTGTGAAAAGAAAAAGAAAATAATTTTCCTTCTCCAGCCCTGGTGCTGCTTGACACAATCCCATAATGCACCTGGTTTGGCTGAACACTGGCTCTGCTGAGTCGTCTGCCTCGTTAAGCTCGTTAAGATCAGTCTGGGGAGGAAGGGGGCGGAGCCAGTGACACGAAGCAGCAGCCACAAATCAGAGCAGAGAAGAAGAAATAATAATGATAACACAACGTTGATGCTGAAGAACAGGCACGTTGGAATACTGAGTGTGTGTGTGTGTGTGTGTGTGTGTGTGTGTGTGTGTGTGTCTAATCTATCACTGTTTACAACAGTGGAAAAAACTGTTCGTTTCTCACAGAAAAACACTTTCACATCTTTTTTTTCTTTTCTTTTTTGTCCCTCCGACATCGTCTCATCATCTGAGGGAGGAAGTGTGTGTGTGTGTGTGTGTGTGTGTGTGTGTGTGTGTGTGTTTATCTGTGTGTGTGTGTTTCAGGTCCCTCAGATGATCTCGAAGGTCTTCTTCAGCTCCATGATCAGCTGCCAATCAGTTTTCTGCATCTCGTCTCTGAACCAGTTCTTCAGCGCGTCGATGGACGCCCGCGTGATCTGAAACACACAAACACAGAAACACACACACGCTGATGTCATCACTGGACTGAGAACTGACACACACACACACACACACACACACACCTGGCCCGTCTCATGTGAAGTGTCTGTGAAATAAAAACCTTCATCTCTCCCTCGTTTCACTTCTGTCTCCCGTCGCGTCTCGTTCACCTCGACAGGCGAACTGACTGTAAACTCACACGTTTCCTCCAGAAAACACAGTTTCCATGGCAACGCTTTGTCAACAAATTTCTCAGTTTTCTTTGCTGAAAATGTGATTTTAAATCAAACAGTCGTTTTAACCCCGCCCTCCTCAGTGGGCGTGACCTCACCTTGCTGACGATGATGTCTGTGGCTTCAAAATGGCGGCCGTACATCTTGGGCGACTCTCCAGGAATGGGCTCGATCTTGACGCAGATCTCCTGGCCTTTCTTGGCGCTGTCGACCGACTTGTGATTGATCTCGATGCTGGTGACCACGCCGATGTCGACGAACTGAAACAGAAGAAAAATCAAATCGCCCGTCACAGACAGAGTCGGTGTCCTATATTTTGTCTATTGGCCGTTTTATTGACACGTGATCGTGTTTGACTCTGATTTGTGAGCGAGTCTCACCCCTTTACTGGGGACGCAGAGCGGCGTCCCCTGTCGCAGGACTCCGGCCTCGATGGACACGCCCATGACGATGGGATCTCTGGAGTTGAAGATGAACTGAGGAAGAACTCGCAGCTTGACGGGGAACACGGCGATGTGCCTGAGAGAGAAGAAGAAGACGACGCGGTCTGTCAGAGAGACGATGGACCTGATGGACAGACAGGTTACATCAGACAGGTGTGTGGGCGTGTCCTCCTACTTGAACTCGTCCTGCTTGGCCTTCTTGTAGTCCTCTCTGTACTTGGTGAAGGCGTCGAACAGGTGGTAGATGATCTCAGCCGAGAAGATCCGAACTCCCAGACTGTCGGCCATCTCCTGACTCTCCCTCTCCACCTTCACGTCGAACGCCAGGATCACCGCGTACCTGCGCAGACCGCACACCGAAATTATGACGTGACAGCTGATCGGACATCTGTAATAATCAATCAATAATCAAACGATCCTCCAGGCCAAACGGAGCAGAGTGTGAGACGGAGACGTACTGCGGGTCGTGTTCCAGCATCGTCGACGCCTTCATCACGTCCTTCTTATGAACTGGACCGATGTTGATCCCAGCGTACTGCAGGAACACACAGAGGTCAAAGGTCAGCCCCTCCTTCACTTCTCAAAACATCATTTTCTGACGTTCTACATGAAAATTATTAAGTGACGATTATTTTTCCGTCCATCAACCAATCAATCAACTAATCATCGTTTACCCTTTAAATCAATCACAACAAGAACAAACAAAGATTATTCAGAAATGAAGAATCTACACATCTGTGTGTAAAATAAACCCATAAATGCGTCTCCGTGTGTTTTTGTGGTATGATGAGAGCATTTCATGTGTTGATTCTGACATTTTACTGACACTGGTTCAAATCTGACAGATACTGTAGACACACACAGACAGACAGACAGACAGACAGACAGACAGACAGACAGACAGACAGACAGACAGACAGACAGGGACTCACAGGGACTTTGGACGTCCGCAGGAACTCGAGCAGAGCCTCCAGAGACCCCAGCGTGGACGCCTGGACGTAAACTCCTTTCTCCTCCAGTTTGATGGAGCTCAGCGTCTGTCTGAGCTCCCGGATGAGTTCATCCTGAAAACCAGCAGCTGTCAGTCACAACAGGCTTCAGCATCCAGCGTGTGTGTGTGTGTGTGTGTGTGTGTGTGTGTGTGTGTGTGTGTGTGTGTGTGTGCGTGCGTGCGTGCGTTACCCTCAGGACCGGGATCTCGTCTTCCTTGTGAGCCACCAGCAGGGGGAGCCCTGCCAGCGTCTTCTCCAGGTCTTTACCCAGAATCTTCACACCCTGAGACGTCGACACCTCCTTGTGCTTCTCGTACTGGCTCTGCAAACGATCAACCAATCAATCGATCAATACAGCAGGCAGCTCATCAATACATCTATCTGAGTGGAAGAATAGGAATGTGTTATTTTAATGACAGAAAATGTTTCACATGTTTTTCTGCATCAAAAGTTCTCAAAAACTGATGCACTGTGTCATGACGCCCACTTCAAATAATACGAACTGTCCCTTTAATGGACTGTGAAGATGATCATCAGCTGTAGATCTGAGACTCGTCTAATAACTCGTTACTCGTAACGTGTGACACCAACAGACCGGAGGCTGTTTATTCAGCACGATGTCAGAATCAGGCGTCCACATACTTTTGGCCAGCTGTCACCAGGAGTTACAAGTTTTGTCTGAATTTGCTGCTTTTATTTTGAAATATAAGGAGCATTTCCTGTGGTTTACCTTGACTCTGAGCTCCTTCAGAGGGGGCGGCAGCAGCAAGCCTCTGATCTGTGTTACGATTGGTCCCTCCACCCCGGGGACGATGATGGTCTCTCCCTCCCGCAGACGGCCGTTGATCAGGATGACGTCTATCGTGGTTCCCATGCCGGGCAGAGCTTTAACCTGAGAACGCAGAACCCATCAGGCATCTTCATCATCTTCACACCACGCAGCACAACTTCAGCTAAACACAAACACTCTCGTACCTCCATGACCTGAGCTCGGAGCTCGTCGCAGTGCGCTAGCCGGCGGGCTAGCATGGTCTGCGTGAGCTCGACCAATAGGGCGATGAGGTTTCCCATCCCGTCACCGCTGTGGGCCGAGGTCGGAACCAACGACACAAACGTCCGGGGGTCTTTATTCTCGTAAAACAAGGCGGCATTAAGACCCTGAGGAACAATAACACAGGTTACTGAAAGTCACATGTGTTCTCGACACATTGTTTACTTAGAACATAAAAATATTTAAACTTAGACTTTAAGAACTTAAGAACTTTAAGAAC
>CM034614.1:370597-541011 GCA_020091685.1 Lutjanus erythropterus
CTTCTCTGCCTCCTCCTCGCTCTCCTCCTCCTCCTCCTCGTCCTCCTCCTCATCCTCCTCGTCCTCTTCCTCGTCCTCCTCCTCCTCGTCTTCCTCGCTGCCCGTTGGCTGAGGAGGAGCGGCGGGTTCCTCCTTCACCTCGATGTGGACTTTCTTCAACTCTGACACGACGAGACAAAGATTTAAAGAACCGCGAGTAGAACCGGGTCATTTTGTTTTACAGGAAGAAAACACGACGAGGGTCAAAAGAACATGTTTCATTTCCTCACTGCTCAAGTTTGAATATTTACTGGTTTCCTTAAGACAGAAAACATTTTGTGGTTTTCAGTCTGACGTCCTCCAGCTGCTCCGCCTCAGCGTTCCTACGGTTTTCTGACAGGTTCACTTCCTGTTGGCAGCTACTTCATGTATGTTGATGTGGACAGATGTTTCATGAAGAAAACATCTGTTTCAAATTGTTTACTGTGCTGCTGTGTGTGATTATTAATCTCCTGGTTACATCCAGATCAAACTATCGATCAACAAATCAGACCTATAGATTAGTAATAATCATGATAATCAGGAGGAAATAGAGCACCTTTCTCCTCGTCGGTGGCGATGGCCTCCCAGTCGTCCACAGCAGCTTCAGGCTTCACCTCTGCACACAGACGGAGAAGAAGAAGAAGTCGTCAGCGTCACGATAACAAATCCTCATCATCACCTCTTCCCTGACTCCTCCCACTCACCTGGCTCTGCCGCTGGCTGTTCAGCTTCTGTCTCCATGGCGACGGGCTCTGGGGTCTCTGATGACGGTGAAGTCACCCCTGAAGTTTCTAGAAGGATTGAAAGTTTTACAGAGGAGGAGGTTTTAGTTCAGGTAGTTAAAGTATTCCAGCTGTTAACGAGCAGCAGCAGCGGCGGCGGCGGTGGCGGCAGCACGCTACCTTCAGGTGTTTGGGCGTTGGGCTTCTTCTTCCTCTTGTCTCCATAAACCGGCTTCTTCTTTGGCATCGAGTCTTTGGATGGCACTTCAACACCTGCACAGAAAATGTCCAACAAATGCAGAGAAACACATCGTGAACACAGCGAATCCATCAGTTAGAGTTTGATTCTGATGATGAGGTCACAGCAACGCTGTCCAGCTGTTTCACTGTTAGAAGACAAACAGCTGCAACTGACCGCTTTATTCACTGTCCTTTGATCTGCTGATCACTTTCACCATTAATCAATTAGCTGTTTGGTCCATAAAATATCAGAAAAATATTGATCAGTGTTTCTCAAAGTCTAAGATGACATCAACAAATCTCATTCAGTCCAAAAACATTCAGTTTACTGTCTTGTTACATCACTTTTCTTTTTCCTTGGTCTCCGTCTTCAGTAAGCAGTGATGTGATTGGTGGACGGACTCTCACCCTGAGCCTGCAGTAACTTCAGCGTGGCCTCGGCGCGAGCTCGAGCCTCCCTCTGAGATTTAGTCAGCAGCTTCCCCTCCTTCTTCAGTCGCTCCTTCCTCTCCTTCTCCTTCTGCTTCTTCTTCTCCTTGCGTTCCTGCTCCAGACGCTCCTGGCGGGGACAGACGCAGGGGGGTCAAAGGTCACGATGGACACTGACAGATGAGGTCGAACAGGAAGTGATGGAGGAGGTATTTTACCTGCTCCTGCCGCTGCTTCTCCAGCTCCTCCAGCCTCCTCAGACGCTCCTCCTCCTCCCTCTTGGCTCGTTCTTCCTCCTACAAACGACACATCAGTCTTACTCATCACAGAGACTCCCATCATCACAGCTGCAGGACCGCAGTTCCCACAATGCCCCACTCACCTCCTTCATCTTGGCCAGAGCTTCCTGCATGGCCTTCACTGTGGCCTTACTGGGTCCCTTCTTCTTCTCCTTCTCCTTCTCCTCTCCCTTCGACTTCTTCTTCTTATCTTTCTTCTTCTTGTCGCCCTCGGCCTCGTCTGCAGAAAGTGTGTGAACGTGTCAACAGACCAGGTGTGAACGTGTCAACAGACCAGGTGTGAACGTGTCAACAGATCGAGTGTGAACGTGTCAACAGACCAGGTGTGAACGTGTCAACAGACCAGGTGTGAACGTGTCAACAGACCGAGTGTGAACGTGTCAACAGACCAGGTGTGAACGTGTCAACAGACCGGGTGTGAACGTGTCAACAGACCAGGTGTGAACATGTCAACAGACCGAGTGTGAACGTGTCAACAGACCGAGTGTGAACTTGTCAACAGACCGAGTGTGAATGTGCTAACAGATCAGGTGTGAACGTGTCAACAGACCGAGTGTGAATGTGTCAACAGACCGAGTGTGAACGTGTCAACAGACCGAGTGTGAACGTGCTAACAGACCAGGTGTGAACGTGTCAACAGACCGAGTGTGAACGTGTCAACAGACCCGGTGTGAACGTGTCAACAGACCGAATGTGAACGTGTTAATAAATCGGGTGTGTACGTGTCAACAGACCGAGTGTGAACGTGCTAACAGATCAGGTGTGAACGTGTCAACAGACCGGGCGTGAACGTGTCAACAGACCGAGTGTGAACGTGTCAAGAGATCGAGTGTGAATGTGTCAACAGACCGAGTGTGAACGTGTCAACAGACCAGGTGTGAACGTGTGAATGTCAGGTGTTGTTTTGCTACATGTCGGCGTGGCAACTTGACAAACAAAACTAAGATGAAGTTAGCGACAGATAGAAGAGTCATCTTACCTTCGGCTGCAGGCTCCGCCCCTTCCTGTTCCTCCATTGCTGCTGGAGGAGGGGCTGTCTGAGGGGGCGTGGCCTCTGTCGTCTTCTTCTCCGGCTCTTTCTTCACCTCCGTGGTGGTGGTGGCGGTCTCCTTCTCCTTCAGCTTCTTCTGCTTCATCCTCTCTTCCTCCTTCTTCTTCCTGTCCCTCTCCTTCTTCTCCGCCTTCTTCTGCGCCGCTGTCTTCATCTTGAAGCCTCCGCCCTCCTCCTCATCCTGCTCCTCCTCGCTCTCTGCCTTTGCCGCCTTGCTTTTGTTCTTCTTCTTCTTGTCTCTCCTGGAGGTGAACTCCTCGTCGTCCTCAGAGTCGTCGTCCTCCTTCCCTCCTCCTCCTCCTCCTCCTCCTCCTCCTCTCCTAACACCTTCGTCCTCGTCTCTGTCCTCATCCTCGTCATCTGATGGTTTTTTGCCCCCTTTCTTGCCTTCTTTGGTCTTGGGGCGAGAACGTGAGCCGCTGTCGTCGTCAGAGTCAGAGGGAGGAGCTGGAGGCGCCTGCAGAGGGCGATAGAACAGGTCAGTACGGAGGCTCAGAGGGGACAAAGATACGGTGCTTTTCTAAACAAAATCTTTATTTGAAGATTAAAAACTCACCTTCTTGTTGTCTTTCTGCTCTCCGTTCCTCTCCTCATGAAGTTGACCATCACCATCATCACCCTCCTCATCCTCAGGGCTGGCTCCACCCTTCTTACCCTTCCTGGTCTTCTTCTTCTCTGGTTTGGGAGGTTCCACCATCTCCACTTCTTCTGTGGTGTCTGTTTTCTGCACAGGAGGAATAAAGAAACGTTTTGTTGCAGCTCATCTATGGAAATCTGAAACTGCAACTGTGGATTATAATCAAGATGAGATCATGTTCAATTTAACTGCTTTGTTTTAACTTTAAACCTCGTTGTTTCAAAGTTGAATCACTTTATTGATATCAGTATTGATTGATCAAGGTGTGCAGTGTCAGCCTCATGGTCCTGTGTCCATCGGAAGATGGACAAGAAGACACAAAAGACCAAAATCTGACCTTTGACTTCCCTCCCTGACTCTCCAGAGACATCTGCTCCAGCTCCTTCAGGATGTCGTCCTCACTGCAGGAGGACAGAGACAGAGGGTCAAACAAGACACACAGGAAGAGGAGGACAAGAAGAGGAGAAGGAGGAGGAGGAGGAGGAAGGACAAAAGAGGACAGAAGAGGGCAGAGGGTCAAAGAGGATGCACAGGAGGAGGAGAGGAAGAAGAAAAAATGAAGAAGAAAGAGAAAGAAGAAGAAGAGAAGGAGGAGGAAGAGGAGTCATACTCAAAGTCGTCCTTCTTGGCTCCTTTTAATTTCTTCTTTTTCCCTTTCGGCTCCTTGGAGGCTCCAGCTCCTTCGATCTCGGCCGCCAGAGCGTCGATGTCGACGCCGTCATCTTTGGCACTGAGGAAGGATCAATAACAACACACGATCAATCAGTAGGTGATAATCAGCAGCATCAGCAGGCGCAGTGACATCAGCACAATGAGCTGAGAGGAGCTGCTGACTCGTCTGTTTCCTCACAGCCTTTTATTTCCCATCAGCCCCTCTGACACACAGCGAGCGCTGACCTGAGAACAGCTGCCACTGAAAATACACAGGAACACCAGGCAGTAAAACTGACCTGAGAACAGCTCTGACTGACAATACAGATGAAAACAACAATAAAACTGACCTGAGAACAGCTGCACAGAAACAACAGCAAACTCAGATCAGTGTTAATATTGACTATTGATCCAGAATTAATTCAAACATTAGCTCATAGTTTATAAAGATGCTTCTAACGTTCCTTCCAAACATAATAAATATTAACTGGCTGCAAACATGTCTGGATCTATGTCTCTACTGACAAGACTGTGACAGCATTAATGAATCGATCAATCAATAAAATCAATACACACGTGACTGTTACATTATATTAAGAATTATATTAGATATTTATTGCTTGTAAAGAAAATTGATTTTATAGGTAATAAAATCTGTTTGTATGAGTTTCCACGTGTAACTAACTGACTGAATATGTAATGAGCGCTGGCCGCACATCCTCAGGTGTGCAGTGACGTCACTGGCCAGTGGTTGGGCAGCAGGTAGCCAGCATTACATCAGCTGACGCACTCCCAGACATCCACCGGCTAACTGCTAACTTTGCCGTTAGCTACAGCTCATGTTAGCATGTAGCCGTTAGCTTCCACAGGTTCCAGTTGAGACAGTTTAACTGACACACAGGGTTCAGAGGGAACTGACGCTAAGCTAACAGCTGACTGAGCACTGACTCGTCCAGCTGACACCCGGTTGAGGCTCAGGTGAGCTCAGGTGTGGTTCGCTCAGCTGTTTGATCCACCTGAGGACATTTACAGACTGTTTAAATCACCTGAACACACTCACACACACACACTGACTCGTGGTTAGCATCTGCTAGCCGCCGAGCTAACAGTAAGAGGAGCGGTGTGACGGGCCGGCTGTGAGCCGTTCCCGGGTCAGGACGGTTCAGGTGTGTCTCGTGACTGTGTGGACAAGTGACGTGTGTGGGCTCGTGCCGGTTGTGTACCTGTCCTCTCCGGATTTCTTCTGTTTCTTCCCCATCGTGCCGCTGCGCTGCTCCGCTGCTCTCTGCGCTGCCGCTGCCGCTGCCGCCGGGCCGCACAGCTGACGTCACACACAGATCGTCTACTGCCGCGCACTGATAGGAGGGCTCACTCCGACCCGTGAACCGTCTCCACAGAAACGTCTTCCTCTACTTCTGTGGGATTTAGTTCCATAGAAACCGACGGCAGACCGATAATTATTATCCAGATTTTAAAATATTTATTCGTATTTATAGTCAGAAATACAAACATGTAATTATTATATCATTATAATGTGCAAATATGAACGTTAAATATTGTATGATAGAAAATAATTAAAAGAATTAAATCTCAAGTAACGCGTCACTTTAATTACTAATGTATAATAATTTTAATAGTATTATTATTAAGAAAAAAAGGAGAATACAGAAGCGTAAAGTTGCCATGCCAGGAAAAAAAGATCAATATCCATTTTTTCACATTATAACATCCATCATATCAAGTCTTTTCTTACAATAACAATTTGTTTTTAAAATCTTTTCTGATGAAGCACTTCGTGTTATAAGATTTTACGTAATAATAATAATAATAATAATAATAATAATAATAATAATAATAATAATAAGTATGCATATTTAATCTGAATTTAAAACCATTAATAACATACTCACATTATTTCGTCCCAGGAGAAATCATCAGAGTGAATCCTCCTCATTTTTCCCCTCAGCTCAGCAGCGCATGGCTCGAACAAGCAGCACTGCGCATGCGCACTGCCACATGAACTTCCCCACAGCTTCATCGAGGCCGTGGTGCTTTTATTTTGAAAAGCACGAAAGATTCTTTTAAAGATGCGTTGAAAACATCCAGAAATGTACAGGTTTCACCTTTTGTTTACTTTTCTCTCCTGATCATTTTGTCGTGATATTGGCCAACTTTATATTTATATATTAAAGAAAATCTCTAATAATAAAAATGTTTAGTTTTATTCAGGTTTTTATTCTGTAAAGTTGAAATATCACCTTGTATTTATTCTCAACTGTTACTTTAAAATGTTGAGTTGAATGAATGAACTATAACAGAGTTCAGTTAACTCATTAAATTAAGTTTATAAAGAAATGTAATCGACATGTTAGCAGACTTCCCAGCATGCACTGTGTGTTCAGACTCTCCTGAAACTCTTCTTTTATTATGGTTTATTTCAACTGAATATCTGAAGCTTATTAAAGATGTTTTCTGCAGTAAAAGTGAACTCACATCAAGTTTGTTTGATGAGAAAAGTTTGTTTTGAATCATTTTAACCAGGAAGGACGACCATATATGGCAGACAACTGTTAACTGAGCAGAACGACGTCCAGGACGGACACACGACAGATTAATAACTTAAAGTTTATTGTGATAAAAAAAGAGAAATCAGAGACACAAATAAATAAACAATCTGATTTCATGTCGTCACAAAGAAATAAAAAAGCTCCTCGCTTTAAAGAGCAGATAAATCATCAGGCTGTAGTTTGTTCCGTAGAGTCGGACTTATGTCATGTTTATGTCACTTCAGCCCATCACCGACACCACAGCATCACACAGGTGGTGCAGTCTGTCCCGCTGCTCACCGCTCTCGGACCGCAGCAGCGCCGCCACAGCCGCAGCCGCCGGTGCTGACAAAACCTCTCGCCACCAGCACGCTCAGTTCACCACTCAGCCGGCGTGGCAGCCAGTCTGCCGACATCCAGCTCGCAGCTCTCAATCACGCCTTCTTCATCTCCATGTTTAGCCGGCGGAGCTGCGAGGACCGCCCATCGCCTGTCAGGTCCAGGACGGTTTGGACGCTGAATTTAGGCGTCTTTCCGAACGCCCAGTCCCACTCACGCAGTTCTGCCGCCATCCTGCTGAGACCAGGAAACGCTGCTTCATCGGCCGGGTCAACGAGGACGGACTCAGCGCTGAAGCTGAACTCTGAGAGGACAGGACAGAGGACAGGGGACAGAAGACAGGACAGAGCATTAGGATGGAAACAACGAGGCAATATAGCTGAAAAAGTTCCATATCGGTCGATATTGATAATTATTGATCATGTAATCATGACAGTTACAATGTTGCCATTAGCTACGTTGGTGAAATGTTATAAAAGACAGTCTGTGGTACTTTTGACACGCCTGCATGACGCTTCCTGTATTTTATATAATAACGATACTGCAACGCTTACCTTTGATCTCCACAAACAACATTACACTTAAAACGCTACCTGACGTTCAGAGAATGACGCCACCGTAACGCAGCCTCTAAAACCAGGAAGAGACGACACTGATGACCATATAAGGTGATGTCTGGTCTCATGTACGATTTGATACAACAATATAATATCGATATGTTGCCATAGGAACAACAGAGACAGTGGCCACACCGTCAGTGATGTCACCATGTGCCAACACACCTGTACATCAGGTCAAACCTCTGGAGGTCCTGACGTCAATGTTTGTTGTTTCCATGTAACGATCGACATGCAGAGTGATCGATCGATCATTTATCAATGAATGTGTCTCATCAATCCGCCTCAGGTTGTATTTTGCTATAGTTACACTGTGCTTCCAGCAGGGGGCCTCTGTCACACCTGTGGAGTACCTGTGTTGTACTGCTGCACCAGAGCGTCCAGCAGCTCCTCCCACTGCAGCGAGGCGTGGTCCAGCAGGTTGGCAACAGGTGAGGGGATGCTGGGCGTGCGTTGCTCTGGATCCCGGTACAAGAGGGGCGGAGCACGGTGGCGAGGGCCGAGCGGTCAGCTGAGTGAAGCAGAGTGCAGTGATGGTAGGACGACGCCCTGCTCAGTCTGGACGCACTGCCTGGACACGTAAACAAATATAAACAACAACAAAACAACAAAAACATAAACAACAGTAACATAATAAATCAAGTAAACAACATCAACATAAACAAAGGAGACTGTAAACAACACAGAAAACAACTAAGTAAACAACATGTCATGTTCCTACTGCAGTGCTTTCGGGACTTGTAGTTCTCTTGTTGGACAGTAGTCCCCGCCTCTCCCTACCTGAGATCTTGAAGTGTCCATTGAGTAAAATGTCGATCTGTCGGTGGCGTGGACGCCCAGTCCCGCCGCAGACGCCAGAGCTCCTCCGTGACGACCCGCAGGTTCCTCTGTCGGTTGTATGCCTTCTGGAAGTAAAGAAGGTCAGGTTGAGGTCCCGAGGTCATGGAAGACGGTCCGCCGCCGCTCGCCTGCGGGCCAGTGGGATCCCCGCCTTCCTCATGGCGGCAGGTTGCACTCGGTCCAGGGGTTCTGGTGGCGGCCGATGACCACGCCGCCGGTTCCTCCACAGCAGGAGGACGCGCGCGCTGCAGGTCCACGCGCGCCAATCCAGTCCTCAAGAGCCAAGTTCTCTACACGCCTGTGGACTGGGAGTGGAGGACCAGCCCGCCTTACTGCTGTCAGAGGAGGCGGAGCTGCTCACACACACCTGTCTGCTGGTTGGACACCTGCAAACACCTGAGCGGCTCTCAAAAGAGACAACGCCTCCAGATGTGAGACATCATGGTGTCTCTTCCAGACTCCTCCGTCTCTGCTTCACAGCCACATGGTGGACAAAATCTATGATGGGAAAATAAACAGTTCAGTCCACAGGTGAGTCCAACCAGACAGGTGGCGACGGAGCTGCAACGATTAAAGGATTATGAAATTCATTGTCAACAATTCTGATGAATCATTTAGAAATTTAAAAATATCTAAATTCTCTGATTTCAGTGAAATAAATGTGAATCTTTCTGGTTTTTCTCTCTGACAGTAAACTGATGATCTTTGAGTTGTGGACAAAACGAGACATTTGAGGACGTCATCTTGGACTCTGATCAACATTTTCTTACATTTTATAAACTAAACAATTAATTGATTACTGGAAAAATAATGAACAGATTAATTCACAATAAAATAATTGTAACAGGAAAGGCCTGAAAATAACTTTTTTTTTTTTTTTACTTTAGTTCCGTTGAATAAAACAAAAGTAACTGAACCATTTCGTTATTATTTACTACTTGTCTTTCATAAATTAAATGGAAATGACGTAAAGTTTGACTGTTCAACTGTCCTAGTGTAGTTTTGGGCGGTTCCTAGAAAAGAACCCCAGACCCACGACAGATATCGCGAGAGTTGATCATTTTAACCCAAATCTTGCTCCTCTTTAAGTCGACCTGATGTTTTCTGTCCGGAAACCCGCTCAGATCTGAAACATCAACAACAGTCACTTTATGAACCATCTTCAGTTTGAACAACGAACACGATTAAAGAGCAACAGCATAAAATCTCGCGAGAATTTCACGAATCTGGGGTTCCATTCTAAGTGCGCCGCTTCACGAGCCAGCGTTAGCATTAGCTTTAGAGTTCGCCGTGTTCGCTGATGACGTCACTGAAAAAACAGACGACAGCTTTAATGAATTACTTCCGAACAAACAGTCTGACGGATTAAATGATGTTAAAGAGGCAGAGAACAGTCCGGTCTCGTGCTGACCTGAGCCGGTGGAGAAGCTAGACGACCGACTTTACACACAACTTCCGTTATCGACCTTCAAAATAAAAGAACAGGACGCGTCCTCTGTATCGTTCTGCAGTTGTAAAAGAGACGCAGTGAACTCAGTGAGTGTAGGGCGGTGTGAAAAACTTTACAGAAAATATTTTCATCACTCAACGAAATCTGAAGGGTAAAAATGAAGAAAATTATTTGGATTCATAACCTCAGAATTTCTAAAAATATATGTGTTTTGTCAAATTGATAATATTAACAATAAATTGGTCACTTATATCAATAATACTAGCCAATTAACAAGTCAAATTCCTAAATAATGTTTTGTAACAATAATGATGATGTTAAACACAGTCTGTACACAGGATACATTATTTTTGTATTTTGTCCATTTATGTCCCTGTCCTGACTGGTTTTGTTTGTATGTGTTGTATCATTGTATGTAATATTGTATTGGTTAAAATAATATACCGAAAATAGATCTTAAACAATGTATAAACATTATTTTATTGTTATCTGTCATATTTAATCGTGCATCACACTTTATAAATCGAACAAAACAAAAAGTAACACTTGAATTTTGTCCTCTTTTATTCTGAAGGGTTAAATCGCTTTAGATGGACCCATTTCCTGTTTGTTGCTCTGACCTCGGTCCCGCACTGAGAAGGCACCGTGCAGCGCTGCGATCCGCCCGACAAAGGTTCCGCCTGTGACATTGAGGCGGATAGTGACCATGTTCTCATCATGGCAAGCATTTGTCATAATAATATAATATAATATAATATAATATAATATAATATAATATAATATAATATAATATAATATAATATAATATAACTATATAATAATATAATATTATTGTCACTGACACTGTCAACATTCTAACAGAACACATTCCACCTTCATATATTTGTAGTTTTTCCTTGAATTGTACTTATTTGTGTATTTTATTTGTCTCATATTTTCATTTTTCTGTGTGTTTGAGCTCGTCAGAGTCACTGGCCTGTGAGATCGGCATCATGAGGAAGAAACAGAGACGACCAGAGAGAGGGAAGAACATGTGACCACATCCTGACACACACACACACACACACACACACACACACACACACACACACAGTCAGAGTCAGTCGAGTCGAGGATGTTTCAGGTGAGAAGTTATTTCATTTACATTTTATATCAAACTAAATGTTAATGTAAGATCAGCTGTTTGCTCTCTGTTTGTTTTTATTTACTGTTTGTACTTTAATTTTCTGTGTGACATCATTACTCTCTGTACACTCTGAATTGTGATGAATTTAAATTTTTATGTTTTAAAATGACGACTGAGAGGAAATGACAGAAAGTGTGAGAGAATTTTTAAAGATAATTAATTTAGTCCTTTCCAAAAGTCAGAGAACGTCCATCTGAATGACAGAAAATAAGTTTGAAGAAATGAAATATGGAATAATTTGTGTTGATTTTTGTTTGAAATTAAACTGAACGTGTCCTTAAGAGAAGTCAGCTCAATCAACTGTGGGTGCGAATTTTAGAAGTGTCCTGTTATCACACGTTCACACTGAGTCATACGGTCGCGAGCTGCTGTCGTCTCTGTGCTCTCACTTTATATCTTCACTTCAACACTTTACAACCCAGTAAGACCAGTTCAACCAGTAAGACTAGTTAAAACAATCAGCCATGGAAATGTTTTCAAGGTTGCACTTTCCTGTCCACTACAGATAAAAACAGGTGATTTTCATTTAAAGATCAGACACAATAAGAACTACCAGGTGTCACACGTGAGAGACAGTAAGGACCAGGTGTCCACGTGAGAGACAGTAACGCACCAGGTGTCCACGTGAGAGACAGTAAGGACCAGGTGTCCACGCAGACAGACAGTAACGACCAGGTGTCCACGTGACAGACAGTAAGGACCAGGTGTCCAGGTAGAGACAGTAAGGACCAGGTGTCCAGGTACAGACAGTAAGGACCAGGTGTCCAGGTAGAGACAGTAACGACCAGGTGTCCAGGTAGAGACAGTAAGGACCAGGTGTCCACGTGCACAGACAGTAAACGACCAGGTGTCCACGCACAGACAGTAAGGACCAGGTGTCCACGTGACAGACAGTAAGGACCACCAGGGTCCACGCATAAGACAGTAATAAGGACCAGGTGTCCACGAAGAGACAGTAACGCACCACCAAGTGTCCAATGAAGAGACAGTAACGACCACCAGGTGTTCACGTGACAGACAGTAAGGACCAGGTGTCCACATACAGACAGTAACGACTCAGGTGTCCATGCAGGGACAGTAATGACCAGGTGTCCATGTACAGACAGTAAGGACCAGGTGTCCACGCAGGGACAGTAAGGACCAGGTGTCCACGCACAGACAGTAACGACCAGGTGTCCACGCAGGGACAGTAAACAGACAGTCTCATTCAGTATTTGATAATAATAGTCCTCTGTTATCACAGCAGATGAGTGAGTTTTACTAACCAGACTTGTGTCCTTCTGCAGATCATCAGATTGACATGAAACCGTCCTCCAGATAAGACACAACCTGTTCATACACTCAGAATCATGCTCAGAGACACACCTCAACTCAGTGTCAACAGATGCGTGTGTGACATCATGTCTGACTTGTGGCCATTTTCTCATCGTGTCCACCTCCCATCATCCATCCCTTCCTCCCCGTCTGTTAACCACCAACCACGAAACTCTCCTCATGCCAAGGTTCTTATTTACTTATTTACTTACTCATCTAATCATGTACTGATGTAGTTATTCATGCACCTATTTTTTTTTATTGAAGTCCTTATTAATTTATGTACTGTCCTCGCTTTCTTACCTCACATTGATTTTTTATGCACGTCCTCATCTACAGGTGCCTCTTGAATCACTTCATGCCTCAGACCCAGGTATCCTCCCCTCACCTCCTGAGCATCAGGTCACCTCCCTCATCATCTCCAGATGACCTCCTTCACCTCTCCCACCCTCAGGAGGTGACTCCTCACATTGTACCTGAGACCCAGGTGACTCCCCTCAGCTCCTCTATCAGACCCAAGTCACCTCCCTCACTGTGTGCCCTGGTCCCAGGCGCCCTCCTCATCTCCTTCCTCAGGCTCAGGTAACCTCCCCTACCTTGTACCGCAGTCCCAGGTGACCTCCCTCACCTCCTCCTTGCCTCAGTACCACCTCTCCAACCACAATCATGATCCAGGTTTAGATGATCCCAACTGAGCAGAGCTGAAGCACCTTCTGACCTGTGCCACCAGCTGAAGAGCTCCTGCCAGGTAAGTCAGTCCAACCCAAACCAGAACCAGAGAAGATCACAGCAGGTTCCCTGGCACTCATGTGGCATATTGTTTATAACCTGTCTAACCCTGAAGGTGTCTGGTCAAGAACTTCTGATGTTGCCAAGGATGCAGATTTTCACAGTTCTGACCCAGACAACATACAAAGACAAGAAAGTGTCCTGACATTGTCTTGTTGAAATGGATGGATGGCAGCATGTCACTCCAAACCGAAACACGAAATTCTTGTAAAAGTCGCATCATATGCAAAATAAGTCTGAAAATAAACCTGAAAAAGAGTTTGAAAATCAACATTTTCCATCGCCACGAGACAACAATTCAAGATGGCTTCAAACATTAGCTGACCTCAGCTACAACAAAGACTCTTAACTAGACACCGCCAGGTCCTGAAAGACGGTTACATAAAATGCCATGCGGGTGCGGGAACGTTTCTTCCACTAGACTTTTACTATCTTTCTGCTCTAAAACAGAACCAGACCACAGCCCACCTGGATCTCCACCTCCAGAACCAGAACCAGTTCTGTACTGGTGTGACTCACCCCAGAGATGAACTGGAGAACACACACACCGGCCTATAACACCCACACGCCCTTGCCAGTGGCGTATGAACAGGGTGAGGCTCTGGGTGCAGTCCAGGACACCTGGGGCCGCGGGCCGTCTCTGTCCCAGCTGCAGTGTTCTCCGCTGGGCTCCATGTCTGGAGAAGTCCCTGGGGAGATGGAGCTCTTTGGACTTCAGTTCAGCACCTGCCAAGATTCCTCCAACAATCTTTTTCCATGACAGTTACCATGACAACAATGCCTCCAGCCCTTCTGTAGCCCCAACACCCCGGTCCAAGTCCTCATTACCCACAAAACCCGAGCACTCCAGCCCCGGCCCTCAAATATATCCTAGAGAAGAGAGACTGACTTTCATTCACAAACATCCAGACAGGTGAGCAGAGATCAAACCTCAGCTGTTGTCTACAGGAGTATGACAGCTACGCCGTGACCTCTGACTCCCGGTCAGCACCACCAACACCTCCTCCAGACCCAAAGTGAGCCAATCCAGGACCAGACGGGCCTCCTCGACACCACCGGGAACTCTGAGAGCTGCTTCTCTCCACAGGGAGGAGACCAGGCGCCAGCAGTGCTGGCCAGTCTGCAGGGGAGGAGGAGGAAGAGAGGAGGAGGAGGAGGAGAGGAGGAGGAGGAGGAAGAGGAGGAGGAGGAGGAAATGGACAACCAGACTGGACCTGGGTAAGTTAGATATACCAAAAATATTCAAAGTAAATATTAAAGTTCATTTTTCAAATGTAGCCCTAATCCTAAAGGTGTAAATATGTACATAAACAAAAAGACAAAGTAAATATGTCAGTAAACAAATAAATAAGTTCATAAATGAGTGAATATGTAAACAAGTGTACAGAGAAGTGCGTCAGTAACTAATGCATGAATTAGAGTGTAAATAAATAAGTGTGTAAATAAGAAACTAACAAATTAATAACACGTTTCAGTAAACAAAATATTCCATCAGAATCAGTTTTATTTTTCAAACTGATTTAAATCTGTCTGTTTATTTTCAGATGAAACGATCACAACTGAAACACAACACAGAGGTTTTAGACAGCAGGTAACCTGAGTGAAGGTGAACGATGATGATGATGATGATGATGATGATGATAATGATGTCATTTCTTCTGCTGTGTGTGTGTGTGTGTTACAGTGTTGTCGTGTGTGGTGTGTGTTGACTTCAGGAGTCTGCCGGCGCTAAACGGACACACGCGCTCCCACAGCTGCTCCAGATCTGCTACATTGTCCAACAAGGTCCACACACACACACACACACACACACACACACACACACACACACACACACACACACAAAATGTTTCCATCATTTTGGAGGACGTTAACAATCGACCCTTTCTATGTCCCGCCCTTTTGCTCTGTCCCCAATAAAGTTTGTAATGTACCTTAATGAGCAACTTGTCCCTGTCAGGAAAACTGTCCTCATCGTGTCAGTGTGTGGACAGACACACCCTGTCTGTGCTTCATGTGAGGTGTAGGCTGATCTCATGACTATTCTTTAATGTCCTCTGTTTTCCTCCAGGCCAAGGCTCCACCCCATCGGCCCCATCCTCCATCTCCATGGTGATGCCGTCACCGTGCCCGCCCAATCCAGAGGCGCGTTACAGGTGCACAGGGGTGGACAGAGGAGATGCAGCCTCTCTCCAGCCAGCGGACACACTGTGCTCTACCGCAGCTTTCTGCACCTAGAGGAAGAAGAAACGGTTGCTTAATGGGCAACACAGCAGTAGAGGCGATGATGAACAATCAGCCCTCAGTGGTGATGGAGTGGTTGCCGGGGGTGACAGTGTCACAGGACATTACACCCCTCCGCCAATGCTGTGTCCACTCAGGGTGGGGTTGTACTGTTCTCACCACCAGGAGGCAGCAGAGAGTGCAGACTGTACAACTTCACAACACACACAGTAAGTAGATTTATCATTAAAATAAACACATCCGTGAATTCATTCTTTGTCTCACTGGTGCTCCACTCATACATCAATCCTAAACAAATGAGTGCATAGATATATAAGTGCATAAGTATGTACAGATAAGTGCATAAATGATCAAGTGCATAAATGATCAATGCATAAATAATCAAGTGCATAAATAATCAAGTGCATAAATAATCAAGTGCATAAATAAGTGTTGTGGAAAAAATGAAGAGTCAAATATGTAAGTGTTTAAATAAGTGCACATGTTTATAGGTAAGAGCATAAATAAATGCATAAAAAGAAAGTGCTTAACTAAGTGTATAAATAAGTAAGTAATTAAACAGATGTGTAAATAAGTGCATAAATAAATAAATAACAACATAATAACATGTCTCAATAAACAAAACATTACATCATACTGCTCATCCAATCGACACTGCACTCTCTGCCTCCTCATCAATACACCGCAGAGTGTGATGAAGGTTTGATGAACAGTTCTTGAAATATGCGGGACAATCACACACACACACACACACATACACACACACACACACACACACACTGATTCCTTCTGTGTTCATGATGTCAAACTCTGGCTTCTCTGATTGGCAGATGGACTCAATGATCTTGTTGCCACAGAGACGATGTCTCCTCCTCCTGGAACTTTAACATCAGGAATCAATAAGCCGCAAAGTTTACCTCCCATTGAATCACGCTTATTTGTTGTGATGATGTCACTGCTCACGCTGAGCTGTCAATCACAGGCGGATCAATGGGGCGGAGCTTCCAGGCTGAAATCCCACCTCTACAGGGTCGAAAATGCACTCACTCCAACTCCCACAGTGCCCTGCTGCTGTGGACACCGTGGGACGAGCTGGAACATCCTGTCAATCAACAGAGGTACACACACACACACACACACACACACACACACACACACACACACACACACACACACACACACACACATTCTCATTATAATCATGATTATTATTGGATGATCATTTGATTGATACACTGTTTGTCCAGTTGAAGCTCTGCTGATGATGGCTCGCTCAGCGTGGTGCCAGGGGCGGGCCAGTCCAGATTCTGCTCTTCATGTCCTATCAGAGTGCAGAGGAGACTTCCTGTAAAATCTCATTGGCTGTTTGATCTGTTACTCTAACCTGTTACTGGTTGACAGATTTAGAGAAGTTATAATTGTTAACGGGCTCATTAGTGAGTTTTACACGTGTTGGTTGGTTTTTGAAGAGCTGAAGCTCCAGCCAAGCTAAGCTAACTAAATCCTGACATGTTGTGTATTTCGCTTGCTTCAGTCTTCCAAATCAAAGATGGCTGCTGTGACACTGAGGTGAGTTTCTGTTTGTCTTCCAGCTGACGTGGAAAAGCTGTCGACTCCTGAAACCTCCAACAACAACAACAACAACCACGCAGCTCAACAGCTTACGAGTATAAGTTCTATTTAATACCAGTGAGCAGGGTCACACATCTGATGACTGTACACTCGACAAAATCAAAAAGACTTGCAGCTGGACTTTGACTTGAACATCAACTGGAGTATGTCGGTTTGACTTGGGACTTGACTCAGGACATGCCTGTCTTGACTTGAAGCTTGTTTTGGCACTTAGCGGTCTGTACTTGTGACTTTATCTCAAGTGTGTCAGTCTTGACTTCAAATCACTCTGGACTTGACTAACTTGAGACTTGACTTGTCACTCGCTTGATCTTGGGAACTGTCAGATGTCTAACTTGTAATGGAGTACAGTGATGTAACTGTAATATATATGACAGTGAATGTCTGTTGTAGGTGTGAGCTGGAGTGAAGCAGAGAGAAGGTCGCTGGTTAAATCTCTGCAGCTTCATCACAAAGACTTCAGCACAATCCAGAAAGCTGTGAGTCTCACAGTCAAACACCAGATCAGTCTGGTCTACACTTCATCCATCTGTCCACATGTTCATCTGTCCACGGTTCATCGTCCACGTGTTCATCGTCCACATGTCCATCTGTCCACTGTCCACGTCCATCTGTCCACATGTCCATCTGTCTCATGTTCACTGTCCACCTGTCCATCTGTTCATGTCGCATGTCCATCTGTCAATTCGTCCATGTGTCCATCTGTCCACTCTGTCACATGTTCATCTGTTCATTCCGTCCACTCTGTCCATCTGTCACATGTCCGCATGTCCATCTGTTCACTGTCCATCTGTCTACATGTCCATGTGTTCATGTCCACCTGTCCATCTGTCTACATGTCCATCTGTCCACATGTCCGCATGTCCATGTGTTCATTCTGTTCATCTGTCCATGTGTTCATTCGTTCATCTGTCACTTCGTCCATGTGTACATGTCCATCTACTTCACTCTGTCCACATGTCCATGTGTCATCTACCTACTGTCTACCTGTCATGTGTGTCCATCTGTCCACTGTCACATGTCCATTGTCCATCTGTCCTTCTGTCTACATGTCCATCTGTCCACATGTCCATGTGTCCATCTGTCCTTCTGTCTACATGTCCATCTGTCCACATGTCCACGTGTCCACATGTCCATCTGTCCATGTATCCATCTGTCCATCTGTCCACATGTCCATCTACCCACCTGTCCACATGTCCATGTGTCCACATGTCCATGTGTCCTTGTGTGTTCAGGTCCAGACGAAGTCCGTCTCCCAGTGTGTGGAGTTCTATTATCTGTGGAAGAAGAAGCTGAGTCTCAGTCTGAGGACCCCGGCTGGACTGACCGTCACTCTGCCTGACAGAAATGTAAGAAACTGACAGAAAACAGACAGACGGATTCTTACACTCTTATAAATAAAGGTTCCAAAACGGTTCCTCCTGAAGGGCTTTTATATCTATGGGTTTTATCTAAAACACATTCAGGACGTTCTACGGAGAACCTTTTTATGTTATGGTACAAAGTAACCGTGACAAACCCAGTTCAGGTTTCAACAATCTTGAGGAACTCTTTTTTTTTTTTTTTTTTCCAAAAACGGTTCTTCAGATGAAAAGGGTTCTTTGGAAACCTTAATCCTACAAAGAACGCAAGACAAATCATTTTTTCAAAAAGGGTTCTTTAGAAACAAATTGTCCTGGGCAGAACCTCAGCGCTTCAGGAAGAACTGTTTTGGAACCTTCATATCTGACAGTCAGTGGGTGTGTGGTTCCATGTTTCAGGTCACTTCAGTCACAGGAAGACAAACGAAACTAAAGATTGAATGAAGACAAACCACTGAAACCACTCACACACACACACACACACACACACACACTCACACACACACACACACACACACACACACACACACACACACTCACTCACACACACACACACACACACACACACACACACACACACACACACACTCACTCACACACACACACACACAACACACACACACACACACACACACACACACACACACACTCACTCACACACACACACACACACACACACACACACACACACACACACACACTTCCTGTCAGAGGCATCTGGTTTCTCATCAAACTGTGACTTGACATTTCAGTCTTCGTGTGTCAACAGTTAAACTCATCAAGACTTTTCAGAGGGTTCTTTACGATGTTCCACGTTCCCCAGTCTGCTGTCTGAAATCAACAAGACCAAAGTCAAGTCACAGGTCAAGATGAATGATAAAAGAAAAACCAACAAGTCCCAAGTCAAGACCAACTGGTCCCGAGTCCAGTGGGGTCCGTTAGAACAGCAGCTGTCACATACGGGTGTCCACATACTTTTGGTCATGTTGTATTTATACTGTAGTCATTTTGAAATATTCTGAGGTTTAATGTGAGTTTTTGTTCACTCACTGACTCATCGATGAGTCATCAGTTATTGATTAACAGTCTGATTGAATTTTCTGACGGTGTGTTTGTGTCATTATGGTGATAAGAAAGTGAGTCCTTCTCTTCATCTCTGTGTTTCTCCAGGGTCAAAGGTCGCCAAAGATCACATGATGCATCCTGAACCAATGGACAGCCCCCTGCTGGAGCCTCACACACACACACACACACACACACACACACACACACACACACACACACACACACACTTCATCATCATCATGTTGTGTATTTATTATTTACAGTTTGCTTCTCTGATTTCAGAAGTCATGTTTTTGTATTGAGCTGAAAATTAAAGGAAAATTCCACCAGAAAACATTTGTGTCCTCGTGCTGAATGTCCAATCAGAGGTGCTGATGTGTGAGAGGTTCTGTATATTTTCAGTTCTGGGATCAGTTTGGGTTTCTTGTTGTTTGTGATGTGTTTTCTGTCAGACTGATCAGAGAGCAGCTCTGGGTTTTTATTCTTCAGCTCAGGTATGTTGAGATATTGTTTTTCTACCTTAATCCTCTCTGTCTTCCTGTCCTCCTGTCCTCCTGTCCTCCCTCCGGGTCTCAACATGAACCGCGCTTCACTTATTAAAGCCTGGACAAAAAAAGACGGAGAAGAGAAGAAAACATGAGACGCTTCAGGCTGCAGGGAAATTATTGTTTTGTTTCTTTAATCGTCTCAAATATCTTTTCACCACACGGACAAAAGTATGTGGACGCAGTAAACAAACAGCAGAGACTCAAACAGGAAAAACACAAAGTGCTGCTTTTACTCTGAATTATTACATAAAATAAGAAAACAAAACAAACACAAGAAAAGAAACAAAAAGACAAACACATGAGAACAAACAAAAAATAAAAGAACAAAAAACAAAATAAACAATCCCGTCCCTCAAAAAACCCAACACACATAAAAAACAGAAAACAAGAATCATATACAGAATTATACAAAAACAACAACAACAAACAAAACAGGAAACAAATGAATAATCAAACTTAAACTCAAAAAAGAAGAGAAAACAAAAAACTACACCCCCAAAAAATACAAACAAACAAATAAGAAAAAGAATCACACCTTGTTTTTTTTGTGGTTGTTTGTTTTTTAACAGCTAACAAAATTACAACATGCATCATAAAGTTTTTAGAATCAGATGTTTGAGGCCACAACAACCAAACAAACCCTGCAGCTGATTGAAACGACTTCATCAGTAAAAATAAAACACATCAGAGTCAAAACGAACCTGTTGTTATTGTTTACTCTCAGTGTTTATTCAGTAAAACAAACAACAGAAACTCAAACAGGACAAACAAACTGCTGCTGAGTCAACTTTACTGTTTTCACACAGACGGGTGTTGTGTTGTTGTTGTTGTTGTTGTTGTTGTTGTTGTTGTTGTTGTTGATGTTGAAGTCAAACTTTACAAACGTTCAGTCGACACATTCTTCTTCTAATCTCGTCTCAGTGAGTTTGTTTCCTGTCGTCCCTGAATGAGCTTCAGGCTACTAATAAAGTTTGACTCCTCCTCCTCCTCCTCCTCCTCCTCCTCCTCCTCCTCGCTCCAAAGGTCCTCCTGCCTGAACACCAGCAGCTCAGAGGAGAAACAGACCTCCAGCAGACGAGGAGGAACGAGGAATGGGAGCACAGGTGAAGGAGAAGGAGGAAGAGGAGGAGGAGGAGGAGGAGAGGAAGAAGAAACAGAAAACGTCCAAAGAAGTTTATTTCTCCGTCCTGCCAGATAAATACGAGCCTCTGATCGAGGAGGAGGAGGAGGAGGAGACAGAGGAGGAGAGGAGGAGGAGGAAGGAGGAGAAGAAGAGGAAGAAGAAGCAACGATACAAGAAGTACAGGAAGGTAAGACGGAGGGATGACCTTTGACCTGAGGAAGAGGAGGAGGAGGAGGAGGAGGAGGAGGAGGAGGCATTCAGTTGTTGGTTTTTGTATCAGTCTCTGTGGATCAATAAAGGTATTTTATTTTATTACATGTAAAACTATACACAAATCAATACACCGATCATATGTTTTTTTATTTATATTTTAATTCTGAAAAGGGTCAAACAGAAGTTTAATTACAAACACCATCGTTACACAAGAAACAGAAACAGAAATCAATAATCAATCAATGAAAAAGAACATGAAACACTTCATCTGGAAATAAAACATACACAGAATTAAATTAAAATAATAATTCATTCATATAAAAAATAAACGATACAAATACATATCCTGAAATAAAACAAAGATTTAAAAAATGAAATGTTATTAAATAATAAAGACGTATAAATGAAAATAAAACAGTTTAAATATATAAGATATGGTGAAATTATAAATAAAAATATAAACATAGCAGTTAAATGAAAAACAAATAATTATAGAAAAAATAAATGAATAAAAATTAATTTATTTAAAAATCTATGAAATGTATGAAGAAATTCATAACTACAAAAACTAAAAGTAATCTAAAATGAAATATAAATAAAACTGAAACTAATCTAAAAATCCAGGTATAAAATAAACATTATTATCAACAAACAACAATAAATAACATATTCAGATCAACTCAACACGTTTTTTTTCAGAGTTAAAAATATCAAACATGTATTCAGAAATAAAATACGATATATAATAAAATAAAAGATTCGCAAACTGATCAAATCTGAATAAATAAATAAATAAATAAATAAATAAATAAATGCCAGTTTACTTAAATAAATACAATAAAATATAAAAATAGAAATGAGAAATAAGAATTATTAGAAATAAGAGCAACATGTTGAAGTTAAATGTGCTGAATCAGCAGACTGACTCTGACCTTTGACCCTGTCTCTCTGATAAACACAAAGTCCTCCGCTTGGCTCCGCCCAGCACCTCTCTGATTGGTTAAAAGAAAAACAAACAAAGAGGGTTTTTTTTCCCCTGTGGGGGAATGTTTCTGGTTTGAGCCAAACATTTGTGCAACGTCCACACAACGTCCACACAACCACAACGTCCACTCAACGTCCACACAAACACAACGTCCACACAACCACAACGTCCACACAACGTCCACACAAACACAACGTCCACACAAACACCACGTCCACACAAACACAACGTCCACACAAACACAACGTCCACACAACGTCCACACAAACACAATGTCCACACAACGTCCACACAAACACAACGTCCACACAACGTCCACACAAACACAACGTCCACACAAACACAGATACCTGTAAGGCTCAGTAAAAAACCCACAGGAGGGAAGTAACTGAGTACAAATACTCCAGTACTGTACTTCAGTAGACTCTTCAGGTATCTGTACATTAATATCTGAATTTCTCCTCATGTTTTATAAACAGACTCGTTACTTTAGTTTGAATGACTCTGAGGTGAATTATTGATTATTGATTATTTTGCATCATCGTGTGTCGCCTTCAAACATCAGACTGATTTCAACCTGAATGGACGAAACAATAAGACACAGAAAAGCAGTTGCTGTTATTGATCAGTCCAAACTGGGCTGTTAAAGGTTCTCAGTGTTCAGGTGAAGGAAGTGAAGCTGTGGGTTTTTACTCCCTGTGTTTTGTCTGACAGAACGCGAGGAAGGCGCAGTGGGTTTTTATTCCCTGTGTTTTGTCTGACAGAACGCGAGGAAGGCGCTGAGGTTCAGCTGGCGCTGTCTGATGGCTGGTTTACAGAGCATGGTGTCCTCCTACTCCACCCCGCTGTCAGCCGTGTCCACGGTGGTGACTGAGATTCACCGCTCCGCCAGCAGCAGCAGCAGAGCATGATGGGACATGGAGTATGAGACGACTGAGCTGTTTGGCCCCGTCCAGGAGGACGACGAAGACATACAGACGTTTATTTTCAGTCATAAAGAAGAAGCTGTTATTTATAACGATGAAGGAAGTTGTGAGGATTAAAGACGGATAAAAGAATACAGGAATGTTTCAATAATTAATGAAAACAAATGGTAATAAACTCATATTAAAACAGGAACATCTAAAAACTCCATTTATTATGAAGAAAACAACTTTTTAAAGTTATTTTAAATGAATAATAGTTTAAGTAACAAATTCTCTGATATGTGTTTACCTGGAGTTTGTCTGTTTTTCATTATTATTATTATTATGACTTTTTATTATATTTACCATCACTCTGTGTCTGTTTTATATTTAATACATCTCATATAATGTGTATTATCATCGTTAAATGAACGTATTTACTGGACCTGATCAAATAAATTCACTTTCAGCTGTAAAATGATTTATTGTGTTAAAGTTGAAATCCTCCATGTCCTTCCTCGTCTCCTTTCCTTCTTCCTTCTCCCCTTCCTCACCACTTCTTTATTTTTCTTATCCTTTCATCACAAAACTGATGTGAGATGTTACATGTTACAGCTTTAAATATATAATCTATATTAATATAATCTATAATCTATATTAATCTTATTTATATACATATTTAACCTTCTGTGCTGCACATTGTGATGCTGGAGGGTAAAATGTTTTTTGTCATAAAATAGACCAAGTTATCATAATTTAAGAAATACTGAGAAAATGATTTTTTTTTAGAGTAAACTTCAGGCTGTGTTACAACACTGAACCATCATGTTAAGGAATAAAAAGTTATTGTTTAAAATTTGATTCAAATGTTTGACATCACTGATCACCTCAACAGCTTCAAATCTGAGCCATGAAACGATGAAATCATTAAAAACTCTTTGTGAGTTTGTTTGTCAGATAAGATACAGACAGAATTTTAATCTTAATTTTGTCAAAACATCAAATTAACACTAATTCATTATTTATTATTAGTTATTTGTAGTCAGACTTAACAAACACTAAACCTGAATAAATTATCAGTACAGAAGAGAATAAATTCTGAGCATCAAACCCGTTATTTCATGTTCAACACACTCAATATAATAATGAATAAAATATATTTTTTTAATCTCTTAATTTTTTGTGTGTTTTCAGGACTTTATTTCCCTCATTAATGAAAAACTGAGTTCATAAACACAAAAGAAAAATAGTTTTAGTGACACTCAACATTTTTAAGTTAAATTTTCTGTCGTCATTATTTATTACAGATAATTAATTTGAGACACTGAATGTCCTGCTGCTGTAAAACATCAAGTGACCACAAGGCGTCGCTGCGTCACTACAATGACTCACGGTCACGGGAGAAGAAGGCGGGAGACAACGTCCACATCAAAGTTCACTTTAACTTTCAACCTGCTGTCTGTCTCTCTGTCTGTCTCTCTGTCTGTCTGTGGGTCTCCTGGTGACAGCAGCGGCTGGTCCACCGGAGACAGACAGACCACAGACTTCTGAGAGGACACACCAACATGGACAGGTCCTGAGACTTCACGATCCTTCATCCAGTCAAACTTTTCTTCCTCATGTCCTCCTCCTTCAGGACCTTCTGGACACGTGTCTCCGACCTGACGGAGGGAATGTCTCCGCTGCAGCTGTCCGTCTACTGGCGTCTGTCCCTCGTCTTCTTCTTCACCTCTTTTCTCTTCTTTCTCGACATTTTCACCGCCGCCATCGTCGCGGCCACCTGTCACCATGGCAACGGCACCGGCGCGGCGGACGCCTGGCGCGGAACGCTGCCACCGAACGCGGAAGGCAACCAATCGTGGCCCGGGGAGGGTGACGCTGATTGGACGACGAAGAGCGGGAACCGAGACGTGAGTGACTTCAAGGAGTTTCCGTCATGTTGCTGTGAGATCCGGTTTTTTACGGTTAACGTCTGACCAAGATCCACTTTTAAACCGGATTAAATCCTGGTTTCAGTCTAAATTATGTTGCACCAAACTTTAAAACTTGAAAGAAAGATTCGATTTAAACCTCTCTGGATTAACTTGCATTAAACTGAATTAAAAGTAATTTAAGTTCCAGTATTAACGTCAGACTTAGACCTGAGGAGGTTTAACTTTTTAAATTTTCTAAATAACAATAATCACAAAGAGTTAAACTCCAGTCAGCTGACTCAAATCAGAGCTTCTCTGCTGAGCGTCACGACTTTTTAGTTTAACATTTAACTTTTTTAGATGACGAACAATAATTAGATTTTTTACTCCTTAGCTAGCAAGGAAACAATACGACATTTATCTGTACTTTTAGTACATAATAATATGTTTCCTTAACTCTAAACTTCAGTCATTTAATTTGTGGAAACAAGCATCTCCATTTTGATTAAAGTCTTTAATTTCATACCTAAACTTGAGATTAATTTTTACAACAGAGCTCCGCTTAATTTTAAAGCTGGAGTTGCCCATTTTAAACATAGTTTAACTAAACCCTGATCAGAACTACCCAGTCTAAAAACTTTAAATAGGTTAGCTTTGTGTATTTGTTAGATGAATCAGTGTGAAGATTTAATATCAAGATTAGTGACTGAAATGATCACTGAAGTCATTTTTTATTTCAAAGTTTTATTTTGAAAACCTGCCAGTGATTTGAAATGACCTCATGTCCTTTGTGATGTCAGTGCGCCTGCGTCTGGGAGACGGTTGCTAACATTGATTAATCCTGCGATACTGTTTTCATAATAATTGAAATATGAAATGATGACAGCAGCAGCGGTTCAGTCTGTGGATGAAACGCTGATCACATGACACGACAGACGACTGTACAGATTAACACGCGGCGTTAATGAGCAGCTGAAGGCGTTAACGTTGATACTTTCTGTCTCCTGTTGAACGGAAACATTATTGTGTCGGCCATCTTAACTCAGAGTCTAGGTTCCGGGACGTGTTAGCCTAGCTTAGCATAAAGACTGGAAGCAGAGGGAAAACATTTTCCAGACAAAGAACACTGACGTGGTGCATTTCTCCCAAATTAAGATGTTTGTGTTTCAAGAACCAAATAAGAATTAATTCTACAAAAGAATCATTAAGAGTTTTTTTTTTATTTTGATTCTACTTATTGATTCCTACATAAATTTGATTTGTGTTAGTTTCAAATTAAACTGTATACTGCAAACATCGTCCATATATGGACATGTGACCACAGATGTTTAGTGTGAACGTGTGACTTCCTGTCTCTCAGTGTTGATCCTCGCTGTCAGCTGATCGACTCACTGCTCATTTGATTGAACAGCAGACGAATAACAAACTGAGTTTCAGTAACAAACTCAAACATTGCACAGAATTTCTGCAACACAACTTGTCTTTAGCGATTTATGTGTGTGTGTGTGTGTGTGTGTGTGTGTGTGTGTGTGTGTGTGTGTGTGTGTGTCAGTCAGTGTGTGGTTGGACAGAGCGGTTGTCCTACGGTCAAACTCTCTTCATGGTTGGGATGCTGCTGGGATCTCTGGTCGGAGGAGCCGTATCTGACCGGTACAACACACACACACACACACACACACACACACACACACACACACACACACACACACACACACACTTTGATGTGCTGTAGCGGGCAACATGGCAGCACAATAACAACTTAACATCTTTAGATAATGACTTCGTATCTCAGTCATTTTGAGAAAGTTTCTAATTTTTTTGAAATATAAAGATCTTATTTTGACAAAGTGTCTCATTATAACGACTTACAGGATCTTATTTTCCATCATATTGTCATAAATGTGTTTCCATGGATACAGACATGTGTTATCCACAGTTCACTGATAAACCACAGAGTTATGTGTTTATATCACGTCGACACTTCAGTCTGTGTTCACGACGTGAGCGTCGTCCAGTGAACGCCTCACGCTGTTCACTGGACGGGCCTGTAAAACCTAGAAAAGTGTTTGTACAAACCCTGTGTGTGTGTGTGTGTGTGTGTGTGTGTGTGTGTGTGTGTGTGTGTGTGTGCAGGTATGGGAAGCGTTCCGTGCTGCTGGTGTGTGTGTGCGTGCACACCTTGTGCGGCCTCGTTCCCGCCATCCTGCCTCAGCCGCTCCTCTTCCTCGCTGTTCGCTGCCTGACGGGCGTCTGCTGCTGCTGCATCAACATCTGCTCCTTCAGCCTGGGTAACACACACACACACACACACACACACACACACACACACACACACACACACAGCGGTGTGTTGTGGTTGGCTGGTTTTTCGGTGAGTGTTATTGGACCACAGCAGGACACATGTCTGATAAAGAACACGTGTCCCACATGAAGTCCTGAGTGCTAATGAAGCAGGACGGCGTCCAGCAGCGCCCTGACCTCTGACCCCTGCTGCGCTCTGATTGGACGAGATGGTTGTGAGACTGAAATTCTGTTTGGGAGCAACAGGTTCATGACAGCTCCCGGGGTTTAAAGGGACAGTTCACAGGATTTAAAGTCTGGTGAGGTACACTGTGTTACCTACAGGAGAACACTCTTAGAAATAAGGGTTCCACAGGGGTTCTGACCAAAGGGCTGAGGTTCTACCCAGAACCATGAAGAAAGGGGTTGTCAAGGTTTCTTTCTAAGACTAAAGGTTCCATTAAGAACCCTTTTCATCTAAAGAATGATTTTTGGGAAAACAAGTTTAAAAGTTTAAAGTTTGTTGAAATCCTTAAAGAACTCTTTCATCAAGGGTTCTTTGCACCATAATATAAAAAGGTTCTCTGCAGAACCCCTGAGTGTGTTCTAGATAAGAAATATAACAAAGTTCTGGGTAGAACACCCTGGATGGGTTCTTGGTAGCACCCATAGGAAGTGGAAAAGTTCTGGATGGAATGCCCAGAGAGGGTTCTGTGTGGAACCAATACCCCATAAAAGTCTTCTCTGTAGAATCTCTTATGGGGGTTCTGGGTGGAACCTTTCACAGATGGTTCAAGGGTTAACCCTTTATGTTGAGTTGGAATTCTTTGAAAGGGATTCAAGTGAACGTTTATAAGAGGTTCTACCAGGAACCAAACAGGTAGTTTAGATTAGAATTTGGTTGGACTGTGCCTTTAAGACTCACTGTGTGTGTGTTCCAGCGGTGGAGTGGACGCCGCCCGCTGCTCGTCTCTGGCCGCCGGCCTTCCTGCCGTTCTGCTTCAGTCTGGGGACGATGGGCGGAGCTCCGCTGGCCTGGCTCAGCCCCACCTGGAGACAGCTGCACCTGTCGCTGTCTCTGCCACAGCTCCTCTGTCTGCCGCTCTACCTGTAGGTCCACACACACCTGTCCACACACACCTGTCCACACACCAGTCCACAGACACCTGTCCACACACACCAGTCCACAGACACCAGTCCACACACACCTGTCCACACACCAGTCCACAGACACCTGTCCACACACACCTGTCCACACACACACCTGTCCAGCTGTCCACGCCTGTCCACTACATGTGTCCCTCTGTCTTCCCAGTTCAATCCCAGAGTCTCCTCGCTGGTTGCTGTTAAGGAGGAGGATGGATGTTTTGGACCGTTACCGTAGCAACAGCCCTGCAGACAAACACTGTCTGGACCTGGTAAACAGTCTGAACCAAGTGAACTAACCAGTTTCAGGATGAAGATAATGTTGCGTTGACAGGAAGTAAACAGATGTGTGTTTCCGTGTGTGCAGCTGTTGGACTCAGCCTGGTCTGACTTGCAAAAAGCCACTGAGGCTCAGAGGGAGCCGCCTCCCAGAGGCCACGCCCTCAGTGACATCATCCACCTCAGACACCCGACGGTCCTGATGCGGCTGTTCATCATGAGCTACCTGAGGTACAAACTTTACAGACTCAGCTGATGAATAAAAACACCAAAGAATAATAAGAACTATTAATAGTTAATAAAAATGTCATTTATGTTTTAATGTTTTATTTCAGGCTTACATTTCATACTGTTATAATCTGTGTCTGTCCTCCCATCATGCAGTGCAGCGTCGGCGCTGACGTACTTCGGCATCTGCATGAACATCGGCTCGTTTGGTGTCGATGTTTACTCCGCCCAGTTCTTCTCCGGCCTATCAGAAGCCCCCTGCCTGCTCGTCCCATTGGTTCGCCTGGGACGCCGGCCGCTCAGCATGCTCGCTCTGTTCCTGAGTGGAACCGCCTGCTTCCTGTCGTTACTGCTGTCCAGATACAACGGTGAAATATCAGACGTCGTGTAGCAACTTTAACATTAGCATGCTAAATCATTCATGACGCGCTCATAGTTTCTAAATATTTGGATGATATTAACACTTGTGCCTTGTGTTCTTGTGTCCACCTGCTGAGGAACAAAAAGGATCCTGACTGACTGGTTATTGATCAGTTATCAGGAATATTTATTGTGTGCAGGTGAGCCGGTGCTGGTGATGAGTCTGGCTCTGTTGGGGAAACTCTGCATCCTGGCTGCCATCTTCATCTCCATCCTGTACAGCATTGAGCTGTTCCCTACTGTTGTCAGGTACACGCTAACATGCTAACATGCTAACACGCTAACACACACTCAGAGGTTTACCTGCTTAAATACAAGGATGCTAACCATGTCATTCCACTCCAGACAGCGCTGTGTGTCCGTGGCCAACTTGTGTTTCCGGCTCGGCTGTCTGGTCAAC
Source organism: Lutjanus erythropterus (assembly GCA_020091685.1). Classification (NCBI taxonomy): domain Eukaryota; kingdom Metazoa; phylum Chordata; class Actinopteri; order Lutjaniformes; family Lutjanidae; genus Lutjanus; species Lutjanus erythropterus. The sequence continues at coordinate 400,471 of CM034614.1, forward strand.
TCCGTCGTCTCCCACAACCGAAACGGAGCGATCTCATTCGCTGCCATGGTAGTGTACAGCAGCGGACCAATCGTAGGCTGCGGTCTGTGCCTGCTGCTGCCGGAGACCAGTGGCATCCCGCTTCCCGATTCGGTGGAGGACTGTGAGAGGCAGCCTCGGCCCCGCCTACACAGCGTGGACACCCTCTGGAGGACACGGTGAGGACAACAGCTTCATCTCCCTCAGCCAGACGGAGGCTTTTATTTGAAAGAGGCCTGTATTAGAGACAACGTCCACAGTTTCATCATAGTAAGAAAAAAAAGTCAAAACTTCTGAGAACCACCACAAGAACATTTGACTGATCATTTTATCTGATAAATAATCTTGTTATAATTAATATTTAACCGGGCAAAGCAAGTTGAGTATCTGTTTCCTGAGACGTCCAGCTGCCCGGGACGAGAGAGAGAAGACGAAAAATATTCTCTATGAAGCATCTGTATGACTCAGGACGGTAAAACGAGAAAAATTTACTGGTAAAAATGTTTGCAAAAAGCAGAACATCAGGTTGTGTGTGTTTGTTTGTGTGTGTGTGTTTGTTTGTGTGTGTTTGTTTGTGTGTTTTTTAATCATTGTTTAGTCTCATGACTCAAACTGTTGACAGCTTTTAACCTCAGTGCTCCTTTTATCAATATCAGTTCAGATCAATAAAGTTCAATAACGTCTCTGAGTTTTGGGCTTTCAGAAGCCTCGAAACTGTTGAGCAAGAACACACACACACACACACACACACACACACACACACACACACACACACACACACACAGCAGCACGTGGAGCTCCTGATCGAGCTGCTCAAGTTTTTCCTGCCAGAGGTTTTGAGTCACGTTGTGACCAGAGAATTAAAATTAATATTTAAACACGGTGAGCCACAAAGTTCAAACTAAACATCAACTGAAAGAAATCACATCACACACACATTAACAGCTGCAGAGTGAATCATTCCAATGATTTATGGTGTGTGTGTGTGTGTGTGTGTGTGTGTGTGTGTGCGTGTGTGTGTGTGTGTGTGTGTTTTCCAGGAAGTTGGTGAGCAGCCAGACGAGGAAAGTGGAGCTCGACCCTGCAGAGAAAGACGACACACACACACCGAACACACACACAGAGCTGATGGCAGCGCGCTCAGTGTGAGTCGTAGTTTAATGAAGCAACTTTAAGTTTTATTTGAGTTTAGTTCTGAGTTTAAATTAAAGACCAAAGAGGTGCAGGAGATCAGAGAAGAAGAAGAAGAAGAAGAAGAAGAAGAAGACGTGATTTGAATGTGTTTTTATTCTCCTGTTGTTTTTGTCACTGTGGAAATAAACTGTACATCATTTGTCTGATTTGTTCTTAAACTATGTGAGAAATGAATCTGCAGCTCAGAGGACGAATACTGAAGAATCCATCAGAGACAGTTTCATAAACTTTATTACGTTTCTTCAAAGTCAACAGCTCAGAAAAATCAGATTTTTTATGGTGGTTTACTTTTACAAAATGAAGATACTCAAGTAAAGTATAAGTACCTCAGAAGTGTAACAGTACTTGATTAAATGTTCTTAGGTTGTTGTACAGTAACGGCGCCCTCTGCAGGACAAAAGAGGCACTGCAGCCTTTAAACTACACGTTATCATGGACTCATCTCTTACTCAGATAAAACTTTATTATTTCACTTTTCACGGACATTTTAGAGATTCTGTTCAGAATCTGTTGATTTTCCAGGACAAAAATAATCAGATTTAAACACAATCTTTATAAATGAGTTTTATTTATGAGTTCTGATATGTAAAAACAATCCCCCAAAAACACCACAGGAATATCTGATGTTTTAACTATAGAAACTACGTCCAGTTTAAAGGTGGAGGCAGTAACAGAAACCAGAGGAGGAGCTTAAACACTGTTTGATATCAAAGTAACATAATCTTTAACAATCTAAACTTCAATTTAAATTCACCCTTTCAAAGTAAAACTTACACAAGTATTTGAGTGAAAACAGAAAAACATGAGTGGATATTTTGGGTGTGAAACCGTCACCATCACCTCCACAATAACCAGATAAACACAAACGAACAGGAATCAAAGTGCCGGGATTTCAGACGCTCCCTGAACTCACCACTTGACAGTTTTAAGTGCAGCTCAAACGTGCTGAAAATTATAAATATTTCATTTTTATTCTCTCTGAACCAGATAAAGTTGTTTTATTAAAGTTTTGTGGGTTTTTTTCAGCCTGACAGAAACTTTTTAAAATGACTTTAATATAAACAGTTATTATATTTTTATTAGACTTTATTTATGGTTGTTTTTTCTTCTTTCACACAGCCTCAATAAATGTTTTAATCCAGAAAAAGCTCACTTCTCTGTCGTGTTCACACTTTACAGAAGCTTAAATCTGCCACCGCTAACTAATTCTCCTAATTCTCTGTCTACAGTTTTATAAGAATTATTTTCAGATCATGAAACAAACAAACCTGCTGACACTTCATGTAACTCGCCTGAAAAAAATTACATTAAATAAATCTGTTGTTTTGGTTTGAGCTGAAGGGACAAATCTGCTCATAACAACCACTTTACGATTAATTAAGAAAAAATATTGTATATTATCAGAAAAATTACAGACCTGTAAAATAAAGTGAGGCTGCAAATTATTAATCTAGTTATTGACTAATTTTCTTGATCAAAAGATAATTTTTTGTCTATTAAATAGAATGAGAAAATGCCCCTCAAAGTATCTCAGACATCATTTAAGAGCAAGAAAAGTGTCGAATTCTCACATACGAGAACCTAAAAGTGTTACGCTGTTGGTGTAATTAATATAATTCATTAAAAATAACTGATCGACTCTAAAATTGTTGCCAATTAATTATCTTTCCATCAACTGATTGATTATTCGACTGATCAATGCAGCTCTACAGTGTTAGAAACTGCGGTTCCTCCGTCAGGCCACCAGGGGGCGGCACTCTGTCAGTACGTGACAAAGTTGGCGGGAAAGATCCCGACCCGCCCGTCGCACAGTTGCCCCTCCCACCAGTCGTACTGCGAGTCCGTCTTGGTGATGACGGTGATGCGGTCGCCGGGGACGAAGCTCAGGTCGCCAGGCTGCTGTCCTGTGAAGGGGTGGGTCGCCGTGACGACCAGCTGCCCGCTGGCTCCGCCCACAGATGATCCTCCACCTATAGGAAAATAAAGTGTAGTTTTGAACTTCATTTAAAGGAAAGTTTCAGTATTTTAAGAAATTACTGAATCACCTTCTAGTTAAGACCAATCTAACATTTTTATTGATCATTTTTTATTGATATTTGATATATATTTGCTTTTTTTATTTTTAAAAAATGACTTGCTACAGATGTACAGTCCTTGCTACCGTAGCTTAGCACAAAGACTGAGAACATGGAGCTACAGGTAACAAAATAAATAGTTAAAAACAACTTAAACATGTTATTATGAGATTATTAACAGAGGAAGATGTTTTCTTCATGTGTGTTTGTTCGTCATCTTCAGTTTGTTGATCTATATGTATGTTTACGTCACATGATCTCACGTGTGCAGTGATGTCATACCGTAGTTTGGAGAGTTTCTGGAGGAGAACTGACCTGAAACACCAAGAAAACATCAATGAACTGATTCAACCACAGGAAATTAAGTCTTATCATTAACTGATGATCTATAATCAATAAAAGTTGTTATTGCAGACTGCTGTTCTACTCCAGCTGCAGGTCGATGGTGTGACCACCAGAGGGAGCTCTGCACACACACACACACACACACACACACACACACACACACAGAGCAGGATTACTGATGACCCGAGTGTGTGTTGATATTTCTGTTTCATCGAGGTCACGAGTTAATGACACACCTGAGTACACACATGGGTGTGTGTGTGTGTGTGTGTGTGTGTGTGAGACATCATCTGTCAAAGACGGTAATGAAGGAGACAAGGACATGACCAGTGGAGGAAAGAAAAGGAAAGAGGGACGGAATGAAGGAACAGAGGTAGAAGAGAAGGAAAGAAGGAGATACAAAAGGAAGTATAGAAGGAGGTATAGAAGGAGGTTGAGAAGGAAAGAAGGAGATAGGGAAGGAGGTATAGAAGGAGGTATAGAAGGAGGTATAGAAGGAGGTAGAGAAGGAAAGAAGGAGATAAAGAAGGAGTGTAGGAGGTCAGCAGTCTGTCAGCTTGAAGGTGGAGGCAGGTGAGACTCACCTGAGGTCTCAGATTTATAGATGGAGATGCTCGGGTAGAGGGAGTTTTTACTTCCTGTACTCGCCCCTGCACACACATCATGACATCATCACGACATCATCACTGTTCACGTCCTGTATTAACAGTTGAATGCGTCGAGTTTTGGGCGAGCCGTTACCTGTGCCGCTGGGCGGCGGCTGGTCGTAGCTGCTCGTTGCTCTCTGCTGAGGTGGAGCCGGAGGCCTGGATGGAGGAACAGACGACTGCAGACAAAAACAGATTCGTCTTATTCGTCATTCTGCGTTTCCTCAAGAAAGAGCGCGTGAATTCTGACACCTGAAACGGAGGCTGAACATGAGCGAGTGTAAAGGTGTTCTTCACCTTTGGACGCATGTTCTTGCTGGTCCAGTCGGCCGTGTACGCCTCAGTGTACTCGTCCAGGATGTGGTAGAGGTCGTAGCATTCTGACGGCGGAGCCACATCGCCGTTCAAAATGGCCGAAGCTCGGATGTCCTGGGAGTAGAACCTGCAGCCGTAAACACACAAATTTAAACTCATAAGACACACGAGTTTTGCTGTGTCACATTTGAATACGTTTCTAAAACAAAGTGTGACTGAATGCTCCACTGTCACCGTCACAAAACCATGATACCGCGTCAACGGTCAGTCATGTGACTTAAACGTTTGCTACATCAGAACCGGTTCACCAAAAGTGTTTCCATCTCCCAGTTTAGAAAAAGACAAATCCAGCTGGTGACAAACGTCTCTCATGTTTGCGTACTTGCGGTTGGTTTCTTTGCGTTCGATCAGGTACGATCCCTCCAGAGAAATCCCAGCAAACAGACCTCTGGACCGACAGTAAGTGAAGACGGCCGCCGTGCTGCGAAGAGCGACGTCGGCCTCCACGTTCCTGAAAGAGACGACGATAAAGGAAACTCTGTGAGGAGCAGGTAACACGATACACACCTCCAACTTCTCAGTTAGGAAACCAGTTCCTTTCACTGTGTCCCGCTACTCAACTCGACTCAAGTCTCAAGTCTCAAGTCAAGACCAACAGGTTCCACGTCAGGTCAAGTCAACCTGAACATGCTTTTAGTATTTTTTGTGTTTGTCTTCAAAAATAAATGTTTATGTATAAAATCTGCAGCCTCTTATTTTGGAAACAGCCACAGTTTGACATCCACACGTTCACATCAACACTTATTTGTCTTTCTGTCTGCAGTTCACGTAGTCCACAGCATCAGACAACTATTCTGATGTCAGCATTTACCTGCCAGTCAAATACCTGGCCACGCCCACACACACACACCTGCCAACACACGTGCACGCGACAAAACCTGTCGAGCGACCCTGAAACAACACTGACCGCCTCGTTCTAAATTTAACCTCACACACATAAATCAGAGCGTCTAAAGTAAATCACATCTGATGTTGTAACCGCCGCCAAAGTTGAAGAAACAGCAAATCAGCGAGTGTTTCTGCTTCAAGCCTCCAAACACAAACACAACAACTGTCATTAAACGCCTCGTAAATCAGCAGGCAGAATAAAGCATTAAACCCTGAGCTATAATTAACATCAAGAGTCACCATTACATGTAATTAAGACACAGACAGGGTGCAGGTGCTCACCTGCCCATGGGGCCCACGGCGACGGTGCAGTTCCCACCCAGCGTCAGGTTCCCGCCCTTCGTGAAGGCCTCGATGGCTCGCCGCTGGTTCAGGATGATCACCAGATCTGACACCTGAGAGAGAAACAAACACGCACAAACCTGGTTTGAGAGCGAGTAAAGTGCTACTCCATTACAGTTACAGGGAGAGAAGTGTAATCAGATTACAGATAATCAGAGTTAAAAAGCGTTTTATTCACTGAATAGAATTCAAAATCAGAAAAGAGGAGAAACATCATAGAACAGAGACCGTTCTGCCTTCAGCTGTGAGAACACTGTCATCATCAGAGAACGCAACATTAAAAAAAACATTTACAGGTCAGAACAATCGCTAATGTTAGCTACACTGAACAATCGCTAATGTTAGCTACACTGAACGATCGCTAATGTTAGCTACACTGAACGATCGCTAATGTTAGCTACACAGAACAACGGCTAATGTTAGCTACACTGAACAATCATTAATGTTAGCTACACAGAACAACGGCTAATGTTAGCTACACTGAACGATCGCTAATGTTAGCTACACTGAACAATCGCTAATGTTAGCTACACAGAACAATCGCTAATGTTAGCTACACAGAACCAATACGCTAATGTTAGCTACACTGAACAATCGCTAATGTTAGCTACACAGAACAATCGCTAATGTTAGCTACACTGAACAATTGCTAATGTTAGCTACACAGATAAACTAAACACTTAACAAACAAAAACATAAACAATTACAAAATATTTGGTATTGAGGTAATCCAAAAGTAACAAAGTAATCGATTACCTTTGAACCTTTGAACAGGTAATTAGTAACTGTATCAGATTACATTTTCAAAGTAATCTCTCTCTACTTTTCTGTGCAGTTTTAAACTTCATATACTGTCTGAATGATTTATTTCTGTAGACCGGAACATTTCAGGGGCCAGTCAGTCAGATCCTGGCGTGATCACTGACCTCCACCCGATCTGAAGCCTCCTCCCAGACCAGCGATGCGATGGCGGCGGTGCCGACCAGCCTGAACAGAAACAGGGCGATGACATGAGACGGTCTGATGCTGTGACATCTTCCTCAGTCAACAATCCGACTGACACACCAGTTCAGACAAAATAAACAGCTGGTCATGTCGGGGTGAACTGTCCCTTTAAGAGCAATGATGATTTGTGAAAGATTTGATTGTGATGTCACAACAGATTTTAGGCAAAAACAAACTTTGAAGCTTTCTGAGCAGCTGCAGGAACAAGAGAGTGGACTGGGGCGACAAAGTGTCCAACGTCTCCACCGTCCACTGTGTCAAAGCAATAAAACAGCAGCTAAGGTAGCTAACACTAGAGTTAGCAAACACTATCATTAGCTACTTTTAGCAAAATCGACTGTTAGCGAACAGTGTAGTTAGGTACTGTTAGCCAGTTAGCTTGTACTCCAAGTGGAAAAGTGAAAACAGAACAGATCGTCTGAACATTTATTTAACATTTATTAATGTCTCCAATCTGGCTGTTCATCTGTCTAATCACCATGGTAACAAATAGGTCCTCACCTTAATCACCATGGTAACCAAACAGTTCAGTTAGGAGCTGCATGTTGGAAGACCCAAATCTGACCTGAAAGGAGAAGCCACAACTCCTTGGCTCACAGAGACGTTCTCGACTCAGCAGAAGATGTGTATAAGAGACAGCCCCCTCCTCCTCCTCCTCCTCCTCCTCCTCGATGTTTATCAGTTGACAGTCAGATGTTATCAGTGATCTTATATTTAAAATCTGGATGGAAAATAAAAAGCTCCAGTTTTTATTGGCGCCACTGTTTTCAGATTTGGCTGAACGGTTCTCATAAATCAGGAGAACCAGCAAACCACCAGAAGGCCCCGCAGAGGAAGCGCGACGTCACATCAGCCGTGTGATCCTCGCCGGCGTTTTGGCACCACGACAAACATCCGCGACCAAAATGTCAGTGCCTGCACCACCGGACGAGTCCTTAACACCCGGAACACATCAGATGACTGCACACACACACGCCGCCGCCCACAACGCTGCGGGGACATCTGAGAGAACGAGGCTGTTTGTAACCACGGCAACACAAAAAGTCCCCAAAAAATAAAACCTGAAGGGGACACAGAGAAACACGAAGGAAAGACCTACCAGGACCGAAGGGCTGTAAGACTGTAGGACTATGGGACTTCTGGAAGAACACTTTATTTTGTCCACTAGGACACTTCAGAGGACACTTTGTCCTGTATTTTTTATGTCCTCCCTCTGTCCTCCACCGAGGACATGAAAGCGGACATACAGTCACATGACGTTGTGTTTGGTGCGTCTTACGTCTGTCGGCCAGTCTGGCGATGACGATGCCGCTGCCTCCTCTGGCGGTGATCATGAAGCCGGCCTTGATGACGGAGATGATGGCGAGACCCTCGGCCTTCGCGATCACATGAGCTGCAACACACGTCATGTCAAACATGTAGTGACTCCGTCTCTCTGCTCTCCATCACTTCTTATGTTTATATCATTTCTTTACCGGGGATGAGTTTGTCCGGCCCGTTCCTGTTGGAGATTTCCGTGAAGTCTCTCAGGATCTTGGCGGCTTTCTTGGCCTCTGACCTCAGGTTGGACGGGATGGGGTTACTCACTGCAAACACACAGAGTTCATTAGAGTTCATTCAGAGTGGCTCCCAAACGTTCTCCTGTGACGTTCTTCAGCCAGTGAAAACTCAAAGTCACACAGTGACGAGTCAAACGTTCTGTTGAAGAGCTGCTTGTTCAGTTACACTTATCTTATAATCTGAGCCAAAGGGAGTCGAGCAAACGTCCTAGAAAACTGACGTGTTTTATTTTTCTTTGATGGAACAGAGCGTCTCTTCTTGTTTTCAAAAAGAACACGATTAAAGAGGAAGTGTTTCAAAGAAACGTCTGTAAAATTGGATCAAATTCAGCCTGAAGCAGGTATTTCACCTGAAACGCTTTAATGACGTGCAGGTGACGTGGGCGTGTCCGCTGTCTGCAGTGATTACTCAGCATCTGTCACGTGACGAGGAGCCAATCACAATCCTTCAACTAATTTATTGACAACCCTAATGAATATTCCAAAAAATTAGTAAAGAAGAGAGAAAAAACTTACAGCTGTAGATTCTGTATTTTGTGTGTACGCTTGGAAAAGCATTGTATTTTATTTAGAAAAGCACTGAACTTTACTTTGAAAAGCACTGTATATCATTTTGAAACACTGCATTTTTTTTTTGAAAACTACTGTACTTCATTTTGAAACATATTGTATTTTATCTTAAAAAGCTTTGCATTTTATTTTGAAAAGAAAGACCCAGTATGTCACGTCTGCACAGGAGTCGATCACGATGAGACGCGGCTGAAGAAAATGTTGCAGAAGATGTTGATCAGGTATCAGGTATCAGGTATCGGTGTTGACGAACAGCTGAACTGAGCTGTAAAATATCAGCTGATCAGATATCGACAGGAATCCAAAGAGCTTCAGTTCACTGACATTTAAATAAAGCATCATCACGATGTTTGTTTCTAATCAGTCGACTCTTCCATTAATGTCAAAGTTCAGTCAAAAAAATCAAATGATTCAATTAGAGAAGCTGAAACATCAAAAGTTTGAAAGTGACTCTAGAAACAGTAGAAACAGAATCAATGATCTGACTCATGGCTGCAGCTGAAGCTCCTCCTCCGTCTGCTGACGCGGCCGTTTGTTCGTCTCATCGTTCAGCTCTGACAAATTCTTTTGGATTTAAATGACAGATTCAGTTTTTTGTGATCAGTCAGTGTGACTGAGGCAGCTGCAGGCCGGGCGCAGGCCGGGCGCGGCGTGGAGCGGAGCGGCTGAAGGACAGCTTTGTTAGCGTGTTGTCGCTCGGCTCAGTTGTGTCATGTGTCAGGAATGTGCTGGATGCAGCAGGCTGCTCTCTGAACAGGAAGGACAGGATCACTGCTGTCAAACCTCAACTCATCACTTCCTGTTGGTCAGAGCCTGCAGCCATGGTAACGGCTCTGTGAGGCTCTGTGAGGCTGGACACACACACACGCACACACACACACACACACACACACACGCACACACACACACACACACACACACACACACACACACACACACACACAGGTGTTAGCAGCCACATGCTAACATGCTCACAGAAACCAGTTGTTACCATGGTCACATGTTAGCATGCTAACATTCACCAAATATCAATAAACACAAAGTCCAGCTGAGGGTCATCGGTTCTCCAGGTGTTTAGTTCTTAAGTTCTAAAGAGGATGTTCTAGTTTTCTTTGAGGAAGTTCTATTGATGAGGGGTTTTACTGGTGAAACAATGTTCTAGTTGACTACAAGGATGTTCTAGTGATCTAAGCTACACAGAACCACTGCTACAGAGATCAACCAGTAACATTAGCTTCACAGAAACTAGCTAACCTGTCAACTGTCCTACTGACCAAACACTGAGACATGTAGTGATTCTGGTGACCAGGTGGTTTGTGGGTAAAAGGTTTAAGTATAAACAGCTGATTAATTCAATGTGAATAATTTCATTTATTAATGCAAACTAACTAACATAATCATTATATTAGGCTACATTTGATACTGAAGTAATCCAAATGGAACAGGAAGTAATCAAGTTACTTTAGTCTAAGGTGATAGTTGGATTAGGGGACAGATTACATTTTAACAGGTAATTAGTTACTGTAATGAAACCCGTTTTAAAATGACTCCCAGCCCTGATCACTGTGATGACGCTGTTCACAGCGGAAACACCTCCAACTGCTGGATCCTGTGGACAGAGACAACACGCGGAGAGACAGGTGGACACAGACAGGTGGACACAGACAGGTGGAGACACCCGGCAGACCTGTGCAGGTGTCGAACACATAAATCTTTGCCTTGTATTAAACTTACTTTTCTTCCTGTCACTCGTGTCTTCCTCTCTTGTCTCCGCTGCTTGTTTACCTGCCGACAGGTGAGTTCCGCGAGCCTCTTGCCTCTCTTAACGTCACTTCCGCCTCAACTGACTCTCCCGACAGCCCCGCGCGCTGCCGGGAACCACAGACACGTCAGGTTAAAATAAACGAGACGAATGATGAACAAAAACGAGCGCACCTGCAGGACAGGTGAGAGCGCGCGGACGTTACTGATAACGCAGGTGAGAAGAAATGACTGAAGTGTCGTTGTCAGGGTGACGGGCGCCGCGGACAGCCCGAACACACACACACACACACACACACACACACACACACACTCACACACACACACACACACACACTCACACACACACACACACACACACACACACACACACACACACACACACCAGCAGGGCGCGTTCCAGAGGTTGGCGCTTTGTTTCCCTCAGTTTAGTCTGTCAGGCAGAAAAGTGTTGTTACCTGTAATTCAGCCTGACCTTTATCCAACCATCATGTATGGAAGCCTGATGACGTCAGTAAAAAAAATGTCCACAGAAAGTTATACTCATTAGATAAAAGTTGAAGTGATGAGAGAAAAAACTAAATTATGAAATTAGACAGTTGAAATTATTCTCCTCAGATTTTTTTTTTTTTTTTTTTTTAAGTGGTATGTTTTTTTGACCTGCCTGTGAGTCAACACTCAGGGCAACATATTAAATACACACATCATAAACATTAATGTGACGTTTGATCAGAGTTTTTCATCTGAATATGTATTGATCTTTATTATTTATTCAACACTGCTTCAAACAGATATATTCATTATATTTGTTGTGTCTTTTTATTTTTTTTACTCTTTCATTGTTTATCTTTTTTCTTTCATTTGTTTTAAAATGTGAATTAAAGTTTGTTATTGATGATTTTATTATAAATCTAATGAAGACATGTTGAGGACTGCTGTGGTTGTGTGTGTTTGTACTGAAACTGGCTTTAATTCAAATAAAGTGATTCTTTCATTTGGTTTCATTTCACCACAAACTTAGTAAAAGTGTCTCAGTGTGTTAATTATGATTACAGAATATTATGGGATGGATTTTCTCTGGGATCATGAAAAGATTATTGTTTAGAGTCTCAGATCAGATTCAGATATGAGAATAGATATTGATTTTTAGAAATATATTCGTACATGTCTGTTCATCAACATACAACACAATCAGCACCAATTCATGAAGCCCCGCCCCTTTTGCTCTGTACTCCAATAACAGTTGCTTTCTCCCTTTCTATAAAAACATCATCATCATCATCATCATCATCATCAGGGGGTGCTGTGGAGCCTGAAAAAACAAATTTATTTCAAACAGAACCCTAAACGCCTCAAATATGTTTTAAAAAAACCAAAATGTTTGCAGGAAATCCAACATGGCCGACTTCCTGTGGAGGAAATAATCGCTAAAAGAACTGAAATATGTTTTCAGTGGTGAGAGCTGATTCACTCAAGATAAACTTAAATAAACGTTTAATCTTCATCTGTCCTCTCCTCATCCTCTCTCAGGTCTTTATCTTCCTCTTCATCTCTCCTGGCTTCAGCCTGTCCTCTCTGTCCTCTCTGTCCTCCCCGTCCTCCCCGTCCTCTCTGTCCTCTCTGTCCTCCCCGTCCTCCCCGTCCTCTCTGTCCTCCCCGTCCTCCCCGTCCTCCCCGTCCTCTCTGTCCTCTCTGTCCTCTCTGTCTCTGTAAACAATCTGCTGGATAAACATCAGTCTCTCTGCAGACATTTGTCTTCTTAATGTGTTTCCACTGACTCTGTGTGTGTGTGTGTGTGTGTGTGTGTGTGTGTGTGTGTGTGTGTCAGACCACCCAGTCCTCCAGTCCTCGGTTCTCCAGTTTATTCCTGTACTCAGATCCTCTAGAACCTCAGTTCTGTGTGGTTGTTCTTACAGACCATCAGTCGTCACATGTCAGAATGTTTTGTTCTGATGGTGTGATGTGATTGGTTGAGGTGCAGCAGGGCCAATCTGATGTTTTATTGTTTTATTGTTTTAATTTACTTTGTTTTTCACACTTTAAACTGACAGAAGCATAATTCACACACACACACACACACACACACACACACACACACACACACACACACACACACACACACACACACACACCATTCACTAGTAGTAGAATTAACAGCTCAGCTAACTGTGTAGCTAATGTTAGCGGTTGGTCTGTTAGCAGTTGGTTTGTGTACCTAATGTTAACTGTAATCTGATTACTTCTTATTTTCCCCGTAACTGTCATGGAATACAGCCACCTTTCTTTTGTATCCTGATTACGTATTCCTGTTACATGTAATCCATTACTACCCGAGCCTGCTAATAATTGGCTCTGAGAGCCAATCAGGACACAGCTGTTAACATCTGGTGTCTACAGCAGACAAACTGTTAACAAACCCGTCTCCAGTCTGGGTCACGCTGGCCACGCCCCCCAGCCGCCAATCAAACATCCCCTCCCAGGTATGTGAGACATGCAGTGTGTGTACGCGTGTTTCTGCGTATGAGGCCAATAAGTACAGGAATGTGTTTATTTAAAGCACATGTGAACGTGTGTGTGTGTGTGTGTGTGTGTGTGTGTGTGTGTGTGTGTGTGTGTGTGCAGACAGTAGCAGTACAGACCTGGCTCACACTCAGGTGTAATTCATCATAGATTAGTCATTACCTGCCACAGGTGTTAGTCACCTCACTGCACTGCTCCTCCTACACTGCTGCTATTGTTTCTACTGTCATTTTATATAACTGTACCTTTAATAAGTTCATTTCAAACCAGTATCCACAACAAAAGAACTCCACGTTCCACACTGTTAACTGTTATTACCAACATGTGCACCTTTAAAATCACCACCGTCACCCCGACGAAGACATTGAGCCACGTCCAAATGATAGATGTAGGTTAAAACGAGCTGAATCAACATTTTGTTTCTGCAGTTCAACGTGCCAAAATTAACATCACTGTTACAGACTATTGAACAGAACTGATCTGTAATTTGTTGCCTTTATAGAAAGTTATTCTGTACTTTGTTTAAAGGTAAATTTGCTGAAGATTTCAAGATACTTTTCAGTTTATTCCAACATTTCTTCAGTTCCATTCAGCTTCTTCTGCAGTTGATCAACATTCCCAAATGTCCCTCAGTGATATTGTCTGGTAATATTAAAAAACAACATCTTTAATGTGATACATTTACATTTTTTATTTTATTGACTTTCCTCTAAAAGCAAAGTAGGTCTTAAGTTCAGAAATAGACCACAGTTAATTGATGATGAGGAGATAAAAATAAAAAACACACTGAAAAGAAAATAGGTTAAGAAGAAAAACAAAATCTGCCCTCTGTGCAGTCATGTGGACTGTGGGAAGTCAGGATTTATTCCTCTGATATCATGTGAAAGCAGACCGGTTTGATTCCCAAACCTCCGCTGAACTCTGTCACACATTCATCAGGAACAAATCAGCTGTTTACGTCTCTGAGGATCCGATCTGCTCCGATGTCTCCGAACATCCTGAGATAAACTAATTCACATTTATGTCTTTTTCATTCTTGTCTTGTCTTAGTGATTCTTTTTTTTGTGTGTTTCTGCCACCAAACAAAACCAAGATCAAGTAAAAAAAAAAAATGTTGCTCCATCACTTCTAAAGTCCCAGCAGGTTAACATGTGGTGGAATCAAGGACGAGGACGGCTTCTGGTGGACAAAACACGATGTGTGTGTGTGTGTGTGTGTGTGTGTGTGTGTGTGTGTGTGTGTGTGTGTGTGTGTGTTTGCAGTCCGACCAGCTCTGCTGCAGTTTTGGCAGCAACTTATAAATCTCTCTCTCTCTCTCTCTCTCTCTCTCTCTCTCTCTCTCTCTCTCTCTCTCACACACACACACACACACACACACACACACACACACACACACACACACACACACACACACACACACGCCTCTGACAGTTTGCTTAATTACTATAAAATGACTGTAAGCGATATTTTGTGCTCATCGAGCCAAAGACAGACAGACAGATCATTATCTGGTTAAAGGAATTCTGGGTAATTACGTCGTGGATATTATTAGTACAGCGGTGTGTTATTAGTATAATGGTTACCATAGCAACAGTTGAGTGGAAGTCACACAACTGTGTCACATATTGGCTGAGTGATGTCGTGTTTATAGAGACGGATTAAAGGAACCACCTGGGTCAGGACCGACAGACTCACTCAGTGTTGGTTCTTACTTTTGTTCCACGCACTCATGAGAATATTGTTCTGAGAATCTACAGAAGGTTGGAGGTCTTTTACGAGGCCTTAGGGGTTGTTTTGCAGGTGTGGTGGCCATTGAAAATGTTCTAGGGCTCATTAAAGAGGTTCTAGGGGTTGTTTTGTAGATTTTAGTGGTTACTGATGACCTTCGAGGGTACTCTAGGAGTTTAGACGGTCATTGGGAAGGTTCTAGGGGTCTTTTAGAGGACCTTTTTACTCGAGGAGTTCTGATGGCTGTGAGAAAGTTCTAGAGGTCTTTCAGGAGGTTTGAACAGCCACTGTGAGTGTTCTTGAGGTTCTATTGCTCATGAGGAGGTTCTAAAGGACCTTCAGGAGATTACTGGTGGTTGAACCCCATGACAGATATTGTTGTGGTATGTTCTCCACTATCATCCCTCCAGCAGAGTTCAGCACATTTGGAGAACGTCTGGAACGCCTCACTAACACACTTTAAGTTGTTTTTTTCCTTTAATTTGTTACCCATGTGTTACATCAGTGTTTTGAACCCCGGGGTTCCACTGACCCGCAGCACATTTCACAACTGATTTCAAGGTTCTGTTAATTCGTCACAAGGCACTAAATGGCCCGTCAGAGATTTTATCCCTGTGTTCCGCTGTGAGACCCTCCGGCAGGGACTTTTTATCTGTTCCACAGTCTAATGAGGACATGAGCCCTGATATGACAGCCTGTCATTTTTTATTAGGGTTCTATTGTTCTTTACTGCTGTTACATTTTGTGTGTTTGTGTGTAACTTTGCTTCAGTAAATGAAATATTAATAATGCTTTTACTATTATTGTTGTAAAATAATGTTCTTCAGGCTGCAAGATTCAATCAAAGGTATAAATAAAGGTTTGAAGAAGCCTTTTTTTTTCTCTTTGCAGCAGCGAGGGAACGTTCACTGTAAACATGAAGGCGTGCAGCCAAAGTCAACAGAGCTGCTATGTGGTTCACCCTGTCAGAGACAAACGCAGCTTCTGTCTCTGAACTCAGACACTTTTATGATTCTGCTGCTCGACGTCTTCAGTCAGTAGTCGTGAATCGCAGCTACAGACTGAGATAAAACTATTTAGTGACCAAAATGATCGCAGTGTTCTTTAAAAGATTTTGTTAAAATGTTCAAAAAGTACTGATAAACACAACTTTTATTTTGAAAACTCCACATCATGTCCTGTCTCTGACAAACACGTCTGTCTCTGTGTGTTGATCACAGCTGATGACGCTGATCATCAGAGACATGATCACAGATTATCAATAAATTGATTATTGTTTCAGAATCAAAGCAGAAAGTCTCTGTTTCTGTTCCAGAAGAAAGAAAAGGTTCAAGGGCTTCATTTTGAAAGTGTTCCAGAGGTTCTATTGTACATCAAGGAGGTTCTAGGCGTCACTGTCATACTGGTGGAGTTTGAAGGTCCCCTAGGAAGTTCTAGGGCTCAACAAGGAGGTTCTAGGGGTCTCTTTCTAGATTTTAGTGGTTACTAATGACATTCTAGGGTACTCCAGGAGTTTTGATGATGGCTGTTGAGAAGGTTCAAGAGGTTCTTTAGGAGGTTCTAGGAGTCATTAAGGAGGCTCCTGGAGTCATTTTGTAGATTTTATTGGTTATTGATGACATTTGAGGGTTCTGTAATGGTTTTAATGGCCATTGACAAGGTTCTAGGAGGTTAAAATAGTCACTGAAAGTGTTCCAGAGGTTCTATTGGTCATTGAGGAGGTTTTAGAGTACTTTAGGAGTTTTGGTGGCCATTGAGAAGGTACTAGAGTTCTTTTAGGAGGTTCTAATGCTAATAAACAAGTTCCAGAAGTAAGAAAACCTCATTCCAAACAGTCTGTGGTCAGTTCCCATGTTTGAGTTTTTTGAGTATTTTTCAGAACAACGTGATAATTCAGGACTTTAAGTCAAGGTTCTACAGATAATTTAAAGGGGAACATTTAACAGAAACAACAAAATAAAAATCAATTCTGGGAAAAATATATATCAAACATGTCTTTATTCCTCTTTCAGTATGTACATATTGCACACGGGGCGGCAGCTTAAACAATATAAATATATAGTGGAACATTATTATCACTGTTATTATTATTATATCATATAACATAGAACACATTCAGCATCTATGAGCTTTCTGTCTTACAGAACAACAGAACAAAAGAGAACAAAGTTTTGTTATTTATTCTGATGTCCAGTCAGAGGATTTGTCCATTTAGATCCTCAAACATTTCCAAAATGTTTGCAACACGTTTCCAACATCAAAAATAACACAAAAACCAAAATACTGTTGTCCTTTGAGAACAAGAGAACATCCGGTCCCAGATGAAAGTTTCTGTTGAGACCTGCGTGAGTTTCCAGATCAAATCGGACGTCTTTTTTTCGAGGGGGACTTTAAACCTTGTTTCAGCTCATCATTTTCCAGCTCTGTTAGAAACCAGCAGAACCCTGTCGGATCGTCAGAGGAACGTTCGTTCCAGAAAAATAGAAATCCGTCTCGTTTCAGTCTGAGTCCAGCAGAGTAGAGTCCAGTAGAGGCCAGCTGAGGTGAGTCCGGTTTTGTTGACTGAACTTACAGATTTATAGAACATCATGGAACAGAGGTTGGAACAGAGATTTTAGATGGAAAAGATCAGAGAGGAACAGAGTCGAGTTGACTGGAAACAGAACAAAGAGGAGGTTCTAAAGTAACGTTAAATAAAACTGAGTCAGATTGAATCTATGAAAGTTTACAAAGTGAAAACAACCTCGTCACACCGCCACTCGCTGGGTTTTACACCAGGCGTTCACGTTCCTGCTGAAGCTACGATGAGGCGTCGCTACGTCAGAGATCCACTCAAATAATAAAACTACAAAAAATACAATAATACAGTTCTGTGTGCGTTAATAAGAGAACTGAAGAAGACTTTTAAAAGAACCCACGGGAAAGTAATTCAGTTACTTCCGAGAGAGTAACGAGTCACTTATTACTAAATTTCAGTAACTCAGTACAGACAGACACTGCTGCTGCCAGAGGAACGCTGACTAAGATTATAGCACAGATGGACAGTGTGACGGCCACTGAGAAGGTTCTAGAGGTTCTTTAGGAGGTTTAAGGGCTCATTAAGGAGGTTCTATGGGTAGCTTTGTAGATTTTAGTGGTTAGGGATAGGTGATGTTCTTGGGTACTCTAGAAGTTTTGATGGCCCGACCTGAGCCAGACTGTGTAACTCCGCCCCCACAGTTGTCATGTTCTTTTAGCAGTCAGACGAGATGCTTGAAGACAGAAAACAGAACAGGACAGAAAACAGCAGTGCCAGTGGATCCAAGTAGATGACAGCAGTCTCTCAGATGAGTTTCTATTGGCCGGAGGACTTCTGCTCGTCAGTTTGTGGACCTCGTTAGAACGCCCCGCCTTCCTCATTAACAAGAGACTGAGAAAGAAGAGAACTTTAAGAACCTTTTACTGAACCGAAACAAGATAAACAAGAACAAAGCTACTGTAGAACTACTGTGATGCTAACATTAGCGGCTGGTCTATGATGCTAATGTTAGCGGTTGCACATGGAAGTATACTGTTATTTATGTTTAAATGTAGCTATTTTAAAATTGTAATCTTGCTAATAATACCTGTTTTTACTAAATGTAATCTGATTACATTTTATTATTTTGTAACTGTAATGGAATACAGTTACTTTTTTGCCATTACATGTAATCTGTTACCCCCCAGCCTGCAAATAAATCAAAATAAATAAAAGTAATACTTATTTTTATTTATATTTTATTGTATTTGATATTTTTATGTTGTATATTTTTTCAGTCTCACCGTCTCTCAGCGTGTTTATCTCTCCGTGCAGCGAGGGCTGTTGGCCAATCGAGTCAGCAGACGAGCACATCTTTTATAATCTGCAGGAAACAACAACACAGCATGTTTATCTGCGGTTTACAAAAAACATTTTCTAAAAACAGACACGACTTGCAGCAGCAGGGTCACAAGGTCCAGCGTGTGTGTTAGCCTAGCTTAGCACAAAGACTGGAGGCGGGAGGAAACTGCTAGCCTCCAGCACGTGTCGTCTGATTGGTCTGATAAGTGTTGTAAAAGAGATCATGAGAATGTGTTTGACGAAATCAGTGTTTTCTGTCCAACTTGTAAAATATCCCATCAGGCCTGTTGTAACAGGCGGAGACAATAAAAGGAACAATCGTTCTGTTTCCTCTCCACGTTGTCTGTCCTGCTGATGAGAGCATCTAAATCAAACGTGTGACGTGAAAAAACACGCTGCATGTTTAACTGCTGCTCCTCAGGGCTGCGTCACGTCCCTGCAGCTGGACAGTCCTTACAGCAGGGACACGCAGAAAGACTACAGACAAAAAGACGACAAAGAGTCATACAGCTACAGAGACACACAATGACCTCAAAGACACAACGCGACAACAAAAAGGCACAAAACGACTTCAAAGAGACACAACGCAGGAGAGCCGGTGGGGCCTTTTACATGTTTGTGTCCAGGGGCGGATTGACTGAATACTGTGTACTGCACCTTTAAAATGAGACAAAGTATTCCAGGGGATTATGGGACATTTATCCAACACACTCATCACAGATCAGTACTTTTACTTGGATACTTGTGACCACTGAGTACAGAAGTTAAGTAAATGTACTCAGTTACTTTCCTGCAACAACACACACACACACACACACACACACACACACACACACACACACAGAAGCAGGTGGCCGGTTCAATTCCCGTCAGTGTTCCTGTGTGTCATGTTGCTGCAGGAGTTTCTTTGAGATCAAAACAGGATAAGACTTGTTTTAACACACACACACACACACACACACACACACACACACACACACACACACACACACACACACACAGACACACACACACACACACAAATACACAGTCACTCTCTCCAAGATAAACACAGTGCGACATGCATGATTTAAAGTCACAAGAGCTGCTGCTGTTCTGACATGATTACAGTGATAATGTGTGTGTGTGTGTGTGTGTGTGTGTGTGTGTGTGTGTGTGTGTGTCTGTGCACTCACAGGCAGGTATTGTGCAGTCTCGGGTGTTGTGGTACAGTCTGTTGAAATGTTTTCTGCACTTTGGGTTGAAGTAAAGAGGACCTGAGAACACAAAGAACCACACTTCAGAACGCTGGACTCTGATTGGACAGGAGCCATGATGTCATAAGCTCATAAATCGGAGCCACTGTAATCAGTGATGTCATCAGCAACCGGTAGAACATGAGATCCAGATGGGAACCAACTTTTCAGGTCCAGAGCCTGCAAAAAGTTCAAAGGTAGGTTCTTGAACCAGAACGCAGTGGGTTCCATGTTGTGGAAAAGTCCTATCTGGGGGTTCTAACCTGAATCTTTCCACCTTCTAGGGGTGCTAACAAGAACCTACCCAAGTTTTTGTTTTATATTCCAAGGCTTTCATCTCGGACACACAGGGGGTTCTACCATGAACCATTTCATATTCCAAGGTTTTTTTCTAGAACCCACTCAGGGGTGTTCTATTGAGAACCTTGGCATATATATTTCATATATATTTTATATACTTGTCCTTGGTGCTGATTCTGGTACTTTGTCCTGTTCCCTCGACTCACAGGTGCGTCCTCACCATCCTCTCCTTTCAGGTTGCAAAGGTGTATTCTGCACTTTTTTCTTCTTTTCCTCCCTCTGGCTCAGTTCAGACCAGTCGGACGCAGAGTGAACATCTACAGTCTGTCTGAGCAGGAAGCAGTGTAACACGTCATGGTTCCTACCTGTCAGGTGTTTGATGAACTTCTCTTTGTGTCGTGGATCTCTGGGGTGACCGTCTGAAACACATACATCCTCTGGTCAAACACGTGTTCTTCTTATAATAATAATGAAGTTTACAAAGACCTTGTTTCACTTTTTACGCTGAGTCCTAAAAATAGGACTGAATGTTTTATCTGTGAATCTGTTCAAAATATGACAGAGAGTGATGGAGCAGTCAGGAGCAGCCACAGCAAGATGTTAGAGGGAGAAGAAGAAGCTACAGCGAGGTGGTTGAAGGAGAAGAAGAAGCCACAGCGAGGTGGTTGAAGGAGAAGAAGAAGCCACAGCCAGCTTTGTTTTGAACAGATTTATACGACAGGATGTGTGGAAGCTGCATTTGAACTTCAGTATATTTTGCTCATGTTGCCTGAATCCAAAGCTTCAGGTACAACAGATCAACGCAGACTGACGACCACAGAATATTGTGCAGCGCAGCAGGTAAAGCTGAAGATGTTATGAGTGTAATGTGACAGAAAACAACAATCTGTGGTAGAATTATGACTCAAGATGTGTTCGGTTGGACTAAACCAGCTGCCTGCGGGGACTGATGATGGTTTGGCATCAGCTGACTGCACTAATGGACCCGTCTGTAAATGCACTGATGAGTTAAAGTGGACTGATCCAAACAACAAAAAGTTCTTAAGTGAGGTTTCAGAAACAGGCTGCATCATGTGTGAGGTATTCCTCTGTTTTCCTGCACTGAGATGAAGCCAGTTTGAAGTAGTGTTTATGTTAGTTTTTATAGAACTGTTACCAAACTAAAATAAGGTGGTCCGCTCGAGTTTGACCTTCAAACTGCCACAAACGTTCTCTTGTTTCTAGAAAGCGATGCTTAGAAAGAGCCGATGGGTTGACAGTCACTCTGCTGTATGTGTTGATTAGTGTAAATGGACGTCAACCTGCTGATCCAGTTCTACGGTTCTATAGTCTGTTCACGCTCATCCATCACTGTCACCACACAGGAACAGACAACTACAGACAGTCAGGACCGCACAGAACGTCAACCTAACGCTCTGGAACCTGAACACAACCTGCTCCATGGCTCATACTTTACATTCAGAAGCAATGAAAGGGAACGCTCCAAAAACACCTGTTTAGAACATTTCACAGGTAAACAGGTCTTGTGGTCATTTGATTCATTAATTGATTCATTAATTCTGTCACCATCTTGTCAGTTGAGGAACAGATCCAAACACAAGTGCAAACATGTGGAGCCCACAGACGTACGTTTAACCTATAATGTTCCTTTTCTGGTCCTTCCTTCATGCTAGCACAACGACTGTAGAACCTCTACGGGACCCAGAAACTGTAAAAATGCATAATTTGAAGATAAATTTCTTTAGAATTCTTCCACAGCTAACTGTGATTATTTTTGGTGTTGAGATGAAACGGATTTCAGTCCATTCAGAAGTTTGACTCATTGTTCATCATGAATGACTTCCTCAGTTGAAATAAAACCACAGACCACAGACTGACACTGATCTTATCTCACTGCTCGCTGTCTACAAGCTTTTATCACGCCGCTCGAGTCGACCAGCAGCAGCACTATTTACAGTAGTCACACTGTCGTAGTAAAGACTGGGTCGGTTCTACTGGTCCGATCCAGTGTGTGAACTTTCACTGCTTAAATATTGTGCTAGCCGACGAAACGGAACGTGTGCACAATATGGCTGACCTCAACAAACATTACCAGCAACATAAACCACAACGTTCTGAACAGACACGTCACAAACACTGAGCAGACCGTAGTGCGGAGCTAAGTAACTAACCAGCTCGTGAACAGACGAGACAACAGTCCTCTCAGTCTTTACAGCAGATATTTGTGTAAAAGTAGAAGTACTGGTTGTTTAGTGCAGTAAAAGTGAAAAAGTTCAGGTTGTGAAATGTCCTCAAAGTTATTTTGACGTGTTGTTATTTTGTCCTGTTACATCTTTTACATGATTTTTTTTGTCTTGTTAAATTTTTTCCATCACTTCTGTCTTTTTGTATTGTTACATGTTGTCCCGTCTTTTATCTTGTTTTTGTCTTTTTATATCTTCTTATAACATTTTCGTCTCTTACATTTTTAATTTTTCTTTTAAGTTTGTTACATCATTTTCTTCTTGTTGCACTTTTTCACATGAAAACTAAAGTGACGAGTCTTAATTTCTGTCCTGCGTCGCTGTTTGTTCTTTCAGGTTTCTGCTTTATTTTTATTTTTACTGACCCAGTCCTTGGGGTGACCTGCTCTCCCTCTCTGGGGCTTTAAGCTCCACCCCCAGCTCTGTCCTGGACCTCGGGTAGCGTCCCACCAGCTCCAGCACGCCGTGTCCGTCCACACGTCCGTCCGCTCGGCTGCTGGAGCCTCTGAGCAGGGTGGCCGTGGTGCAGCGTCCGGCGGCGAGCAGCAGAACGAGGAGCGCCGACAAGACGGGGAGCCGCGGGAGCAGCATCACTGCAGACCTGAAGGAACACAGGGTGGACATTAAAAACATCTGATTGGTTGGTTGTGAACAACACGAGGTCACTTACTGAGAACGTTCCACCTGCTGATGAAGGCCATGTGATGTAGCTGAAAGCTCCAGGAACCGACCCTGAGCCAAGATTTTCCTGCTGTACCGCTGTGTCTAAAGGCAAGAACTGACCTTCAGGATACATTGATTGATTGATTGATTGATGAATGAATTGATCATTTGACCTGTTTTACACTGCAGAAAGTGTATATCATTAATGTTTTGAAGTGTAGAGATCGGAAGTAACTAAGTACAAGTACTTCGTTCCTGTACTTCAGTAGATTTTGTCAGACATCTTGAATTATTTTTACTTTTACTCTCTACATTTGAACACAAATATCTGAACTTTCTACCCGACATTTTCATTACTTTAGTTTAGGTGTCAAGAGACGAAACAACACCAAACAAAAAAGACGTAACAAGACAAGAAAAGACGTAACAAGACAAGACAAGACGTAACAAGACAAGAAAAGACGTAACAAGACAAGAAAAGACGTAACAAGACGAAGCAGACAGTCAGACAAATTTATATTTTCTAATCAAATAATGTATTCTGTCAAATGTCAAATGGAATTGGTTAAATTATGTTGCTTAAGTTTTTGTAAACTTAAAAAAGTAGCTGAAGTTAAGTCAGGCTAAAGTTAGCAATTATTAATTTATTATTATATTTAATAAAGTTAGTGCCACACTAATGTTACTACAAGAAAAATACTTTTTCTGAGCAGAACATGAATTTTTGGTAAAAACAAAGTAATATGGTGATTATTCTGACTGAAAATGTGATGTGATGATGATTATGTGACATTTGTTGTGTCATTAATATCATCAATGCTGTTTGTCACATATTTGAACTTTATCTGAAACTTGCAGGACACAGTTTCACTGATAATTTGAGTGATCGATTGATTTATAAACTGTTGATCTGAAACATCAGACACAAAGAAAGTGTGTTCATCTACTGTATTAACTTGAACTGATAAAACATTTGTTTGTTACCAGTTTTAGTGTTTACAGATGATTCTGAGGATAATGTGGTGGAGACGAATTATAAAGTGGCAGAAAACTGAAGAATGAAAACAAACGTTAATAAATCTGACACACTGAACCTTTAATCATTCAGTTTTAATAAAGTAAAATAAAATAGATTTATTCATACGACTAACGGACGCATTGGAAAGGTCTGCTACTTATGTAAGAAATTATATAATAATAATAATTTTTTAATACTGTGGTTCTTGTGTTTGGTTTAAATGGGGCTTTTCTTTCCAGACGAGTCATATTTTCCTCATTATTGCTGCCAAATTACACAGTTTTTAAAAGACACTTATTCAGTAATGATTCAGAGTTTACAGAGCAGTAAAACTAAACATCAAACAGTTTCCTGTTTCTTCCTGAGCGCTGCAAAAACAAACAAACAAAAGACAACAATCAGCAGCACTGTGTGAGCTCTGCCTACAGACAGGGGAGACCGGGGGCTAGTGTCACACACTCATCTAGTTTACAGCTTACACTGATGATGCAGACTTTTCTTACATGTCATTTTTCATCCGATTACGTCTTTTATGTTGTTTTTCATCTTCTTGCATCTTTTTGATCTGGTTACATTTTACATCTTTGTTTGTTTGTTTGTTTGTTTTTTGCCTTGTTGTGTCTTTTACTGTATTTTTGTCTGTTTATATAGTTTTTGTCTTGTTACATCATTTACGTCGTTTTCATGTTGTTATGTGTTTTATGTGTTTTTTATCTTGTTACATCTTTTACGCCCTTTTGTCTTATGTGTAATTTTCATCTTGTTATGTCTTTTATGGTGTTTTTTTCTTTCTGTCTAAAGTTTAGATGACTGTAAATTTAAACTTGTGTAAATTTTACCTCGAGGTTATTGGTTAAAAATTAACAACAACAACTTATGCTAATGTAGTTGTTGCTAGCTAGCATACGATAATTTATCATGGCTGCATGATCAGAATCAACTCAACTTGTCTTTTTAAATTCAGTCCACTTAAACACAATAACTTTTTTAAGGTTAAAACAAATATTTTTTTTTCTTTTTATAGTGTACTAATGACAGGAGTAATGTGATTACTTCAAGTTGTGTGTTTATTTGAAAGACAGTGAGTTAATACAACGGGTCTTACGTTTTCAGTGTTACAACTGCCCCCAACCGCTGTCAATTGTTGTGCCAAGCAAGCAGTTGACAGTGTTTGGGGACAGTTGTAACATATTAGTTTAATATCACAGTCTTGTTCTTATCAGTGAAAATATGTCATCAGATGTTAATCAGTTATTAATTAGTGCACAAATATCAGTTTCTTAAATCAGAAGAATATTTCAAGAAGTCTGTCAGTTATGAAGGAAAATGTAAAATATGTTACATTTGCCCCCGTCTCCCCTAATGTGGGAGAAAAAAAAGATTTAATGCAAATTCTTCAGATTTTGAATCAAATTGAAACATTTAAGTTTTTATCTTTAGTGACATTCAGTGTGAAGTAGGATTATAAATTCTTAACCGATTATGATAATTGATTAATCGTCAATAAGTAATAAGATAAAAAAATGAAGTTTATTTATCCAACAGACGCCTTCACTGGAGGAGCAGCTACTGCCATTTATAGACTATTGATCATTGATTAACACATTTCAATGGATGAAATTAATCGATTCATCATTAATAATTAATAAGATTTTTTTTAAAAATACTTTGTTTCATTATTTTCTCACTTTAAGTTAATTTATTGAACAGATTCCTCCACAACAAACTATGTAAAATAGGCAGCAAATACTGCCGATTTTAGACTATTGATTACTAATTAACACGTTTGTAATGAGTTAAATTCTGAGCAACAATGAATCAGTTACTCATTAATAATCAATAAGATTTTAAAAATGTACTTTTTTCTCTTTTTTGCTGATATTAAGTTTATTGATCCGACAGATCAGATCAGATTATATCAAATGAGAAGAAACTATTGCCAATTCTATTGATTATCGATGATTACGTTTTAATGAGTTAAATTCTTAAAAGAAATGAATCACTTAATCTTTAATAATTAATAAGTTAACAATGCAGACTTTTTTTTCTTACATTAAGTTTTCTTATTCATCAGATGCCTCCGCCAGAGAAAATGATGTCAAATGAGGAGAAACTCGTGCCATATCTGGACTATCGATTAATTATCAGTTAATTCCTCAGACTGGTAAACAGATGAAGGGTTATTGATTAACATCCCAGCAGTGATCAGTTTGTTATGAAGATGTCTGTGGTACCTCTGGCTCCTCTGCGGGTCTTTACGCGGCTCGGTGCGCCTCTGCTCCCCGGCGCTGCGCTCTCTGGTCCCGGCCTCTTCCTCCGGCTCGTCCCGGACCGGGGTGACTCCCCGGGGAGGAGGACGAGGTTTCTGGGTCTTGCTGAGTTTTATTATCCCGGGTTATTCTCGATCCGAGCCGCGTGCCGAGCGCCGGGGCCCGGTGGCATCTTAGACCCGCGCGGATCACTGGAGGAGCGCGTGCAGCTGGGAAATCATCATCATCATCATCATCTTCATCATCATCATCATCTTCTTCTTAATCATCATCCTCAGGTCCGGGCAGCGGCTGGCACACAGCTGGACAGGCTCATGTCTCCTGTCCCGGGTCAGACACCTGCAGCTCCGGCGCGTCTCTGCTCTGATCGATTATTGATCAGGCTGATCAGCTGTGTCTGCACCGCGCGCTCCTAATAATCCTCCGTCTCTTGTTCTTCTGCGCTCCACATGAGCAACTCTGCCAGAGTACAGGAAATACAGGAGGAGGAGGAGGAGGAGGAGGAGGAGGACACACTCAGAGACAGATTGACTGATGAGACACGTCTTCAGCGGTGCAGCACTCCCTCTCAGTGGAAAGAATTAAAAATGTTTCTTCTTCTTCTTCTTCTTCTCTTTTACTGACATTTAATTCAGTCTGTTGCACTTAAAACAGCAGAAGAAGAAACAAACAATAATCAAGTCCTCACGTTCTTTACTGCGGTACAAGTACAAATACTCGAGTACAAGTAGAAGTACTGATTCAACTTGTTTACTGCAGTAAAAGTGAAAAGGTTCAGGTTCTGAAATGTCCTCAAAGTATCACAGTAAAAAGTTGTCCTCTGAAGGACATTTTTTTTAATGTAACTTTCCTCTTATTATGTCTTTCAGGCAGTTTTTGTCTTTTTTACGTTGTGTTACATCTTTTGTCATTTTCGTCCTGTTACGTCTTTTCACGTAGTTTTCTGTCTTGTCATGTTGTTTCCATCTTGTTACGTGTTTTGTCGTTTTCGTCAGGTTACAGTTCTGAATGTTTTCTGGTGTTTGTGTCTTTGAGGTTCATCACAACCATGAATAGGTTTCTTGGGGTTCTGAGGAAGTTCCACTTGTCTTACAGGAGGTCCAACATGATGTTCCTTGGGTTAATGAGGAGGCTTCAAGCATTTTTGGGGGGCTAAGGAAGAGGAGTCAGGAGTTTTCATGGAGAACATTTCAGATTCAGGGATCTCAGGGGAAGTTCCACACATCATTTAGGGATTTGATGGAATCCTCAGAAAGATTCAGGAATCTTCGAGGAGTCTTTGAAGAGGTTTCATTAGTCTTTGGGTTCCTCAGAGTCATTAAAGGCAATATAAGATATATATAATATAATATAAGAGTTCTAGATGGAGTTCCTTTGGTTCCTGTAGAGTTTTTGCAAGTTTTGTCAATGTTGGACAGAGTCGTGACTTTGAACGGGTTCCTTGGGGTTTTGAGGAGGTTCCAGTGATCATACAGAAGCTGGAGGTCGAGAAGGTTGATTAAAAAGTACAGTTCAACAGGTAGAGAGAATGGAATTAAATAAACTTTAAACACTTTACAACACAATCAGAAGGTACGACACAACGACAAACATCAAGATAACATTGTACAACAACAACATGAGAACAGTGAAAACAACACTTGTACGATGAGGAACCAGCCAAACTGTCAACACACACCTCTTCCTGTTGATGTGAATGGCGGTCTGTTCTCACAGTTCCACCCTTATTTGTTCATCTGTTCTATCAGATATCAAATCACTCAGCCGCTCTGAATGTGTGAGTGTGTGTTGGATTGTTAATGTAAACACATTTGCACATTAGAGTGTAATAGTGGTGATTTACTGTGAATCAGGAATGTATGCAGGGACGCTGCCAGGACGTATGTATTTGTATTTGTTTATACAACATATATGTACGTGCGTGCGTGTGTACGAGTGCGTATCCGTGTTTTTTAAACCTGTATTTGTTCAGGGTTTAAGGGGAGGTTTGCAGAGGAATGACGCCCTGCAGGTCAGCGCACAGCAGACGAACTTTTCTCACGGCCATTAACTCCACTTTGTACACATCCAGGCCTGCAGCGCGGTACTGTGGCGTTTACATGCCCTCTGTTGGAACGTCTCCAAGAACCTCCCAGAGGAGCCCATTAAATGTCCTTTTAAAACCTCATCAGCCCTTGATATCTCCTAAGGGACCTCTGGACCCTCCTTGAGGAGCCCCATGCCTCCAGAACCTTCCCAGATATCACTAGAACCAACTTTAAGACCCTCTGGAACTTGAAAGGTCCAAGTTTGGCATTATGGGATCGTTAGCTTGTCTTTTTTTTTTTTTTTTGCATGCAGAGAGGACATGCTGACAGGAGAGCAGAGCTGGTGGCTGACATGCTGCAACCTGAGCAGTGATTGGCCCATTCATCAGGAGATAATGGCGTCCTGTCTGGTTGTGACCTTTCTTGTATTGTAACTAAACAGTAAAGGCAGTAGAGAGCAGAATATTGATCTATATCTGATCAACACTGCAAAGTTTGATAGTTTGATCTAAGTTCAAGAACCTAATTTTCAACTTTTCAGAGCATTTATACCAAAAATAAACTGGGGTGGAATCCAAAAAAATGAAGACCATGTGAAACAGATGGAACGTTGCAATAGAGACAATGTTGGATAACATCATCCAAATCTAGCTGATGGTACCTGGTACTAATGTCCTGATGATACGTGGTTCTGTAGCGTCCTCCTGTCTAATGTCCTGATGGTACATGAGTCTGTAGCGTCCTCCTGTCTTTAAATAAATATAACAGAGTAAAAAGTATAATATTTCATTTCAGAAGTAGGAAGTTGAATGAAGAGAAAAGCAGAGTAGTAAATGTACTTTGTCTCTGTCAGGGTTTTAAAAACAGAGTCTGAAGTGTAAGAAGATGTTAAGAATTAATTAAGGACAGGAGAGAATAAACCAGATCAAAACAC
Source organism: Lutjanus erythropterus (assembly GCA_020091685.1). Taxonomy (NCBI): domain Eukaryota; kingdom Metazoa; phylum Chordata; class Actinopteri; order Lutjaniformes; family Lutjanidae; genus Lutjanus; species Lutjanus erythropterus. The sequence goes on from CM034614.1 coordinate 430,047, forward strand.
GTCTGTGGCGCCGCAGATTCACTGTGATGAAAGATGGAAGAAAAACTAAACACACACTCACTGAAAGCGTTCCGTTCTGCCAGGTTCACTTAGTGTTATCATTCCATACACACACACACACACACACACACACACACACACACACACACACACACATCTACTGTCAGCAAACTGTTACCATGACAACAGAAAAGCACACACACACACACACACACACACACACACAGAGCATTTACCCTAATTCTTCAGCACACATGTGATTAAGAGAAAAGCCAAAAACAACTCCAGGTGTGTGCAGGTGTGAAACATATGACCGGCCTGGTTTCACTCCTCTGACATCACAGACGCTCGCTTTAACAAGCCGAGGAGAAACTGAACGACAACAAAAGAAGAAAACGTGTCGGAGACGTCTGAACTCACCAAGTCTCTGATCTGACTCGCGGTTCTAATGATCACCTGTCACGCTCCTCTGCTCCCTTGCTGGCTAGATAAAACATTTTCCAGGAGTGAAAGAAACAAAAGAAAACCTTATATTGTTTACTAGCAAGCTAAACAGTTAGTTAGCCTTGTTAGCCTCCTGATGGCACAACTAGGACAGCAGGGTCAGTTTGAAGTTAGTACTGGATCAGAGTTTAAACTGGAGTTTGATGTTTTGGTGCAACAGATTTTAATTTAATGTAAGTTTAAAGTCAAAATAAACCAGTTTAAAGTGAAGTAAATGAAAGTTAAAGCAGGATTTGATGAAGTTTAAAGTGGATCCTTGTTGGTGCAGCTCAGCCTGTTTTCAGTCCAGATTGTTCTGTTCTGTTTCACTCTATTCTGAGATCTGAAACACCAAACTAACCGCCGTGCAGCTGCTCGGCGGCTTCGCCCGGCAGCCACACGTGTCCTGGTTTCAGTCGTCAACCACGCCGACATAAATAAGAAGGCTGATAAATAAAGTGTCCTGTTTGTTGGTAATAATATCTGCATGTTGTGTTGTTCCTCCAGGACAGACACACTGCTGCCGCATCACAATACACATATCTGTCTGACTGCTCCATCTGACCTCTTTCACCCAAAAACACACATATACACAGCTGCTGGCCCTGTGAGAACAATCGGTTCTGTTGTTCTCGCCGATCTCTGCTAGAACAGTGTGATGGAGCTTTCATGGGAGTTACTGAGCAAAGCACAACTGATCTGAACCGAGATCAGTTTGTCTGATATCACACTGAACTGTCAACTTCAACTGATGGCCCTGAGGGGAGGGGCCATCCCATTTTCACTAACCAATCACAAGAGGTCAACATATACATCTGAATGTAACATCATGTTGAAGGGATAGTTCAAACTTTTTCAGGTGTGGTTACATGAGGTACTTCAGAGTCAATGTATTAACTACACTACTGTTAGCTACTATTAGCCATTGTTAGCTAACGCTACCATTAGCAACTGTTAGCGAACACTTCCATTTGCTACAGTTAGTGAACATTACGTTAGATACTGTTCACTAACACAGTCGTTAACTAGCACTAGCTAATACCACACTTCCATTAGCTAGTGTTAGCAAACACTGCTGTTAGCTCCCAGTAAAGCTCCTAGTTCACCGTCATTGGTTTATTTTACCTTCTTGTTTCCTGAATATTGTGAATTATTTCAGTATTTAAAAAAAAAAAAAAAAAGACCAGAAATCAAATGAATGAATCAGTTTGTCCTTTATTGCTTCCATTTCTCCGCCCCTTTATTTACATTCAAATGTTTCCATCTTTCTCCACTTTCATAAACACTTTCATCACCTTCTCTCATCTGTCTCTTTTCTTCCGTCTCCATGACAACCGTTTTCCAGTTCAGTTGTTTCATTTGTTTGGTTAATAGAGTAAATGAGAACCTCTTACATTCACACAGAGAAGATAATTATGTTCCTATTGTAAAAAGTTACATCATCGTTCTGACTGTTGCGTCGTCTTACTGTCGCCTACTTTTGACACAAAAAACAAAACAAAACAAAAATCAGATGTGAGGCTCTGCGACTCATAACATTGGGGGAAAAAACAAAACTACAGAACGTGAAAATCCAGCAGCAGCAACACAAAGAAGAAAAGAGACGAAGATGAAACCGGATTATTTACAGCGGAACACAAACGTCTGCTGTCAGTGTGTGGAGCTGCTGACAACAGGAAGTGACCTTACAACATGTTTTATGTTAGCAGGGATAAAAATATCTCAGCATGAGTTCAAAATATCTGAAATGATCATATTTATAATTTCACTTTGTTCAGACGTTTGGAAACGGGATCTAAAACAGATAATTGATCTTTAATATGATACGACTGTACAATAATTAGGTGGTATTGACATTTTATTTCTCCTGAAAAGATGGTAAATATTATTTTTGCATTTATTTTCTGTCTATACTTTAACTTTGAGATGTCTGATATAAAACGAGGTCATAGTAGTTGTATGATGTGATTTATAGTTTACAACATTTCTCTGATCATCAGTTCTAAGTGTGTTCTGAGTGAAGAAAACCCTTTTCCCTTTAAAGTGGTTTTAATCGATGTTCTGTGTTCTTGGGACACAGTCGAGGTTCCTACAGTCGGTCAGTTTGGAGTGAAGCTGTTGTATGAATGTTGATATAAATGCTGTTTCCTCTGTCCCGTCTGTTAATAACTACAGTTTTTAGTTTGGCTGCTCAAATATTACTGATATTTGCTGCAGTGCATCTCTACCTTTACTGTTCACTTCTCTGACCTGCTGAATCATCATGTGGATGTCAGTGCGCCGCCAGCAGACGCACCTGGTGCTCTTAAAGAGACACGACACTCTGAATGGTTTCATTCACTCAAAACACAAAGTGCAAAGTGGAGTTTGACACACATGAAATGAATTTGCGTCATGCACTTTGGATCATGAGCTGTAGATCGTCTGAAAGTTAAAATGTTAATTGTGAAAATCAGGTTCATCATCTTAATTTCTTCTTGCCTTTTTCAGTTAATTCAGCAGCTCTGAGGAATTTATTGCTTCAACTGAGGAACACATGAAAAGTTTTCAACTTTAATGTCAGCAGAATTGTATTTGTTTGAGAAAGTGTCTTTATGTTCACGTGCAGGACTGAGAGCGTTATCACCACCTACAGATTACACACGATACACTACATTAGAATTATCAACATGAACATTTACTCTGAGATCTCAAGAACGTTTTGTCAAACTTAAACTGATTCCATGTCCTCTTTGTGTCGTGTTCACTGCATGAAACACATTTATCTATGCAAATAGTAAAAAAAAGTATGGGATAAATATTATATCATAAAAAGCTTTTGCAAGACTAAAACTAACTGAAACTTGAAAAGACTCGTGTAACGTCTTGATGGAAAAAACACAAGTGTGTCACTGTTCCCCCGAGGCGTCACTTTGTTTTCCAGGTTTGAAACCTTGCAAACGATGAAATCTACTGCTCATATGATGGAAATGTTGAACGGAACCGTTATCTTGAAACTTTTGCAGGTGTACATTTGCATTGCATTGTCATTCCTTTGCGTTGTCGTCCAATCAGACGGTTTTTAAATTAGATTTCAACCATTCAAAGCTTTTTTTTTTGTTTCAAGTTACGACATAATGTTCATGCCATAAAGACAAAACTAAATCAAGCAAAGATCATTTAAAGTGAGTACATTAACTGGAGTCGTCGGGGTCGAGGTCTTTTTCAGGATCACAAGAACATTATTGTGTCATCACAAGTTTGTTTTCTTGAAACTGTGAGAAAAGCTTGAGGAATAATTTCGCACATCCTGTCCAGGTGTCTGTAGTTTCCTGACACATCAGTGTTGCTACTAAAGACAAAGTCCTTTATCAGAGAGTTGCCCAGTGTGCTTCAGTACATTCAATTCAACGCTTCAGGCAGCAAGGCAGTCCGATCCGGTCTGATCCAGTCCAGTCCGATCAAATCCAGTCTGATCCAGTTCGGTCAAATCCAGTCCGATACAGGTCTGTTTGCTGCGGCGGTGCAACATGTCCGCTTTCAATCCTGATCGGATCTGGAGGAGACTTTTGATTTGAAGAGGAATCCACTTCCTGTCCATCAGGAGATCTCGACCAATCTGTGGCTCAGTTCTCCTGCGACTCCTGGAGACTCAAGAAAAACCTCATCATCTTCCTCCTCTTCTTCTTCCTCGTCCTCACTTTCCACTTCAAAGATGGCGGTCATGGGGGCGGCGTAGAGGCGGCAGCGAGCGGCGAAGCGTCGGCTGGAGGAGCAGGGAGGAGTGAGGGATCGAGGCCGCAGGGAAGGGGAGGAGAGGAAGAAGAAGGGAGAGGAAGAGGAAGAGGAGGTGAGGAGGAGGTGGTCCCTGCGCCTCCATCCAAACATGGTGGAGACGTCCTGGCTGCAGGGAGACGTGGGCGACACCGGCACATCCAGGGTCAGGTGGGCATTGATATCACATGTGTCCAAGGTGGGTTTGACTTGGTGTTGGTTTGATGGCGGTGGCGGCGGTGGTGGCAGCACACTCTGGAGGTCAGGAGCAGCCGCAGGAGCAGTGATGATGCGAAGCCGCTCAACCGCTGAGATTCGAGAAGACGCATCAGAGCGACTGCCCTTCCTCAGCAAGAGCGCCTTAAAACTCTCACTCCTCGCCGATCTTTGACTCTTGAAGGCTGCAGGTTGCATCAGGCCGGGCGGGGGATCAGTGGGCGTGACCGAAGGCGAGGAGGAGGAGGAGGAAGAAGATGAGGCATTATGTCTGTCATATTCTGCATCTCTTCTTCCTAACATCTTCCTCTTAGACCTGAAATAAGCAGAAGAAGATAAGTCACGTTCTCGTTCTGTCACAAGAACATCTAACTGCTTGGTCCATCATGCTCTGGGCATGGCGGCGTTACATCCCGGGCACGACCTCGTTACGTTCCAGGTAGAGCCGCGTTATATCCCGGGCACGACCTCGTTACGTTCCAGGTAGAGCCGCGTTACATCCCGGGAAAGGCTGCATTATATTTTGGGTGAGTTGACGTTACAGGAGCTGATGGTGACCACTCCTGAGTCTAAAACCCACATTCTTAGAAATAAAGGTTCCAAAAGGGTCCTTCCAGAAAGGCTGAGGTTCTACCCAGAACCATTTGCTTCTAAAGAACCCTTTTCTGGTTCTAGAAAGGTTTTGTCACGGGTTCTTTGTAAGATTGAGGGTTCCATTTCACCCAAAGAACTCTTTTTGGAAGAAAGAGTTCTTAAAAGATTGTTGAAATCATTAAAGAACTCTTTCATCAAGGGTTCTTTGTACTATAATATAAACATGTTCTTGGTAGAACCCCCAGGGTGTGTTCTAGATAAAACTCCTGGAATACAAAAAGTTCTTGTTAGCTAACCAGAACCATGTAGGGTTATTTGGCTTGTTCCTATAGGAGAACACTTTACGAAGGTTCCACTTGGAACCATTTCAGAGAGTTTTACCCAGAATCCAACATACAAGGTTATATCTAAAACCAGCTGTGAAGGGTTTCACCCAGAACCCTCTCCTGGAGTTCAATTGAGAACCTTTCCACCTTATGGGTGCTAACAAGAAACCAACCAGGAGGTTCTACTGATAAGACTTTTATATTCCAAGGGTTTCATGTAGAACCTATCTGGCAGTTTTACTGATAACGCTTTGTATCCCAAGGGTTTTATCTAGAACTCATTCAGGGGATTCTACTGGGAACCCTTGTATATTCAAAGGGCTTTATCTAGGACAATCTCAGGGGGTTCTACCGAGAACCCTTTTACACTATGATACAAAGAACACTTGATGAAAGAGTTCTCTAAGGACAGTTGAAATCCTTAAAGAACTCCTTCTGTCAAAGAGGTTCTTTGGATGAAGAGGGTTCTAACGGCATCCTGAGTCTTACAAGAAACCACTGACAAACCATTTCTTCAGCAGCAAATCATTCTGGGTAGAACCTTTTTTGGAACCCTTATTTCTAAGAATGTATATTTGTATCTGTTCCAACAGAACTGCTGGATTGATCCGTTGCCACGGAGACAAGAAGCTTCCAATTAGAGGACAGGAAACAAATAAAGGTTCTATTTGTGGTACAAAGTGGAGGGAGGGGAACAGTTCCTACATACGAAGGAGGAAAACTAACAGTAGAACCTACTAAGAGTGAACTAATGTCTACCACACATTCAGTGACCAATCACAGACTTTACCTGCAGCCACACCCCGCCCACCAGGGGGGATTCACGCTGTGCCTTCCCAGACTGCACTGCTCCACAGAGGCAGAAGGAGGGGGACACATGAGAACGTGGTCGACTGGTTGTTATAGTAACGGTGTTTATGTGTGTTTGTGTGTTCCCACCTGTGGATGAGAGCGAACAGATCGTCTGTGGTCCGTGGTCGAGCAGAGACGAGCATCTGATCTGCAGAAACACTGACGAACACGTCGGCTGGAACAAAGAGAAAATTCAGAGTATTTTTACTTTCAGTCACACAGGAACTAGAATAAAGACCTCCTGTGATTTTTAGGAGAACGCTGAGTTCTTATTCAGCAGCTTTCTGACTGAACCAGAACACAGATTGTTCCTTGTAGCGATAACTTCTAATTTAGCTTCAAGCAGCAAACTGGATCTGTTTTACCGAACAGGGTCAGAAATGTGAAGTTTGAGTCTCCAGGATTATGAAACTGTCAGGAAATCAGCTTAATATTTCATTATAAGGATATCAATTAAGAATTTGGAATAAAAATCTAAAGAAATGTGATGATGTGATTTCTTACACATTGATTCCTTATTCTCAGACTTTTATACAAATTACACAATTCCCAATAAATCAGTCCTTGTAAAGACAAAATACAAAGACAGTAAGAACACTGAGAACACTGCAACTATTTATTTAAGATGATTTTTAAACTTAATATTATCAGGCCTACTTTAATGAAAATGTTCTGGGTGAATGTTTTAGGACAAACCTTCATTTGCAAGACTTTAGTTTATTTTTCTATTTCACTCCTTTATGTTTTTACAGTGCAGTGCTCTATTTTACTCATAATTATGCACTTATTGAAACTTCCTTACTAATAATTGTGTTTTGTGGTGATTTCTTTTATTATTTTAGCACTTATATTTCACTGTTTTGGGCAAGACTTTATATGCATATTTATGCAACATATATTTATTATTTATCTCTTAAGCTTATTCATCTTTCTACAGTCTTTCTTTTTATTTGTCCAGGTTGCCATTTTCACTCAGTTTGATTAACGGATCAACCTGTGGGAGAACCATGGGGAACCCAACACTTTAATTAATGACTGTTCCCTCCCTTTTACCAGGTGAGTTGTCATTACCAGTCTCTCTTTTTAACCCTTTTTGCTTTTTAACTAGGAAGGTTCTAACCAGTCAATGAAAATCTGAAGTATTGTTACTGATCTCCCTGGTCCTCTTGTGCCTGTGGCACCGACTCTGCTGCGTGTTTAACCAAATCCTTAGAAACAACGCACACAAATCTAGCGAGAGTTTCACAAATTCCCTTCCCGACACGACCAACCTCGAGTGTCTCCAGTAAAACCCACTTACTATCTGGAGGTGGTCCGGCCTCTGTTCCCTCCCGGCTCCTCTCCTGCTCCTCCTCCTCTGGTTCCTGTATCAGCAGGTCTGGGAGTGACAGCTCCCCCCGCAGGCTGTCAGTGGACAGCGCACTGCTGAGAGAGTACTTGCTCTGACCAATCAGAGCACAGGAGCTTTCAGAGTCACTGGTGTCTTGATCGCAAACTTTTGTCACCCTCACCTTCTCACTCCTTTTGATTGCCCTCTCTCTCACCACATCTCGTTCATCTCCAGATGAGGATGAAGATGATGAAGATGATGAGGATGATGAGGATGAAGAAGAGGGCGAGGGCTCCATTGCTGAAGACATCAGCAGCAGTTGTCTGCCTGGCCTCCTCTTCCTCCTCTTCCTTGTTTTGTCCTTTTTCCTTGAGGTGGATGGCATCATCATCGTCTTTATCCCTCTCGCTCCAAGTTTCACATCTTCTTCATCACCAGCCAGTGATGACCTCATCATCCTCTTATGAAATGATTTGTCATCATCCTCAAAAAGTCTTGTCCTGACGGTCCCATCACAACAGGGGTCTGTTGCTCCACGTTGGGTGGAAGTACCTGCATGGTGGCCTGAGTTCCCTAAGGTGCTACAGGTCTCCAAGATTCCCCAAGTTCCTGAGGTACAACAGTTCTCCAGAGCACTCATGGTCTCATTAATAGTGTTTGGAGCCCCTATTATACTCCAGGTCGCTGAGGGATAGATGCCCACAGTCCCCAAGGTGCTACTGGTGTCCCAGGGGCCTGAGGTGCCACAGTTCTCCAAAGTACTCTTTGTGTCTTTGATACTCCAGGTCTCTGAGGGGCCACAGTTCCCATAGATGCCCACAGTCCCTAAGGTGCTACTGGTGGTGTCCCAAGTTCCTGAGATACCACAGTTCTCCAAGATACCCACAGTCCTGTTTAAAGTGGTTTCAGCCCTTGTGGTGTCCATGATTCCAGAGGTGTTCCTGGTCCCTGTGGTGCTCTGGGTCAGTGGAGTACCAGAGGTGACTTTGGAGGCCTCACCTGGACTTCTTGATGCAACGAGTGGTTTGGTTGCTTTGGTTGAGTTCAACGAGAGATCTGGCTTCTTGTGCAAAATCGGTGGCTTCTGCCTCTTAGGTGAGCTGACAGGCGAGTGCGTGGTGATGTCAGCAGGTACAGAAGAAGAAGCAGCGCTCATCAAGGTTGATTTGTCTGGGATTATGGTGGTGCAAGTCAAGTGATTTGGAGAAGGTGTACAAGGGGTCAAATGTGTGTGGAAGGGAAGCTGTGATTGGCTGTTGAGCCCAGGAGAAGGTGCTGTGATTTGTCCATTGCTCCTGAATCCACCTGGTCTTTGTTTGGCCTCAGGGGACATCATGAGACCCAGAATGCAAAGATCAGGCTTCTTTGGCAGGCTAGGCTTCTCTGGGGAGTGGGGCTTTCTTGGGCTGATTGGATCACAGACATTATTGTTCTGTTTTAAATTTCCATCAACTGCACTGTGAGTCCACATTTCTGGATCATTCATCTCTTCTTCAGCTCTGCTCTCTGACAGTACTGTTCCGTTTTCTCTACGAGTCTCTTGTTTTGTTCCAGAGGGGGTCCAGTATGAGGAATCAGTGTGCCAAACATCATCAGTGCTCTCTAATTTCTCTGCTGGCTCAGTTAGCCCAGCATTTGCTAACATTGTGACCTGTTGCAAAGAAGGATACTGGGTAGTTGTGTTGATGTGGTTGTTGCCAGTACTGTCAGAACTTTTGACCCAGGGACTATCAGAACTGGAGAGTGGACTGTTTGCCAGTGTAGCATACATGTCTGAATCTTCCTTCTCTTGTTCATGGTTCTTAATGTCTTGAGGAATTTCATCATTTGTCAGCTTGCACCCAGAGTGCCTCTGTTTAGCTGGGCTAGCAACAGCACCTTGTGGGCTATGTGGATTATCATAAAAAGACTCATTGTTGGGTGTCCTCACACCACTTTTTATTTGTCCAGGTTGCTTTGCATCAGCATTAGCTGACCTCTGAGGGCTAGCATTACCCATTAAAGTATTAGTTATGTTCACTTCATTACTACGTAGATCACATGCAGCATTTTGTGATCCATCTAGCTTAACATCATTGTTGGTCTTGTCATCAGCATTAGCTTTAGCCAACAGACCAGTGTCTGGATGAGCTTCTTTGTTTGGTAGATCATGGACAGTAGATGCTACATCGACTAGCATGCTGCTATTGAGCAGGCTTTCATGGTTCTTGATGGAGCGAAGCTTGACACCCTGCAGAGCCCGGGCAGTGACCAGGGGGCAGGGGGGCGTGGCCACTTTAACACAGCAATTTGGAGACTTGCCAAGGCCCGGTAAGGTAAGAGGAGGCAGGGGAGGAGGTGGTGGTGGAGGAGGAGGAAGGTTGGCAACTGGCAATTCCGGGAGTTCTGAAGGAAGAGGTGGGGAGGTTGGGGGAGGAGGGAAATCTGTTGCTGTTGACATGGACACCAGAGCATGATGTGAGGTGTGTCTGATGGCATAGGAGTAAGGGGGAGGAGGAGGTCGAGTGGAAGGAGGAAGAGGAGGAGGAGTGGGAAGGGAAGAAGGTGGGATTGGTGATAGAGGTGGTGGAGGTGGGGGAGGAGGTAGAGATGAAGCTGGAGCAGAGAGTTTGGTGAGAAGAGGAGGAGCAGAAGGAGGAGACTCGTGAATGGGGGAGTGGAAGATAGGAGGCGAAGGAGAGGGGCATTCTGGTAGAGGAGGAGGAGGAGGTGGAGGAGGGAGAAGAGGATGCTTGGCAGAGGAGTCTGAGGAGGTACAGGAGGAGAGGGAGGAGGTGGAGGAAAAAGAGGAGGAGAGGGAGGAAAACAGTGATGACTTCCTCTCTGGCACTGGGGGCTTTGGCCTCCCTTCGCCTTGAGACCTGGTCCTGGGCAGGGAGGAGACGGCGGCAGACAAGGGGGAGGAAGATGAGTGCAAAGAGGAGAGGGGGGAGGTTGGGGAGAGGGAGAAGGCTCCAGGGCTAGCTGTGAGAGGGGAGGAGGGGGTGAGCGGGGAAGACACAGGAGTACCAGGAGTGGGGGTGTTGGACTGGCTGGAGTAGCCACTGGAGGGTGAAGCGAGGCGCTGCAACCCCGCCACGGAGGAGGAGGATGAGGATGAGGAAGAGGAAGAGGCAGCTGGTTGGTTGAGAGTAAACCTCAGTGCCTCCTCCTCTGAGCCTGGAGATGCAGGGATGAAGACATGACTGTGGGAGTGGCCAGGGCTTGGTGGGAGGTGCTCAGAAGGAGTGGAGGTGGCCGACTGGCAGTATGGAGTCAAAGGTTCAAAGGTTGTGACAGTCCCACAGTTGAAGCCACTCTGGCGCCTCCTGGTGTTGCTCCTGGGCACCCAGGGGTCATGGAAGGTCTGAGGGGATGATGTGGGCGTCCGCTGGGTGGTGTTCTGCTCCAGACGGGGGCTCCGCTCCAGACGGGGGCTGGAGGAAGAGCGGGAGGATTTGCTACGACCTGGACGGCGCCTCAGAGAGTCTGAGCGCAGCGGTGGAGGAGGTGGGCGTTTGGACTTGCGGAGGCTGATGCTGTGGGTGACGGTGCGAGAGTAGGACAGAGCGGAGGTGCTGTGTTTCCGTTTGTCCCGGTTTAGTGAGGGAGAGGAGGTTGTTTTTTCTGAACACAAAGAGTTGGTGTCGGTGTGAGAGGGGGAAGAGCGACCAGAGGACAGCAGGGGCTCACAGTTCCAATCTTCCCCAGAAACACATCTCATTTCCTGTGTGATGCCATTCCAGTCAGCCCCGGTCTGACTGCTGTGTACACTGGAGCTGGGGGAGAGGGGCTGGTAGCTCCATGTCTCCCCATCATAGGAGCATTGGGTGTCCTGCTGGGCAGCGGTCTGCTCATCCACAGCCTTGTAGCTGAACTGAGACTCTGAGTCTGCGATGGACGAAGAGGAGAGGTAGTGGGAGGAGGAAGGGAAACTGTGATGGGGCTGATCGCTGCGGTAAGACCATTCTGATTGTAGGGCATGGCTGGGGGTACCTGGGAGGGAGGAGGTGACAGAGGAGGAAGGAAAACAAGGGGAAGAAGAGGAAGGAGGCTGGGGGATGACTCTGGCAGTGGGGTCAAAGGGCAGCAGAGGCTGGAGGTCACTAGGGAAACCCTCCTGTGACTGGAAAAGAAAAAAAGAGAGGTTTTTATTCTGTTTTAACAACAAAGTTCCTTATGACAATGACTAATCCTCAACTGACCTGGCAACAAGATGAGGAGGCACTGAGTGTCCTGTAGGAGGCGCTGTTACAGCTGGCCTCTGAGTTCAGGGAGGAGTTGGTTGCAAGACGGGGGAGGCTGTGGACCTCTGAGGTGGAGTGACAGGAGCTGATGGGTGAGGAGGAGGTAAGGGAGGCCATTAAGCTGGAAATCCCCTCTCCTCTTGGGGCTCGGATTCTCCTTGCTGATGGTTGCCCCTCCTCTTTGACTTGTCCCTTTTCTTTCACCTCTTCCCCCATATTCCTCTGTTGGTGGGTGGAGGCACAGGAGGCAGGTCGACCCACAGTGGAGAACTGACCAGGAAGAACCGGAGAGGCCGAGGGCGAGTCTGGAGAGACAGAAGTCTGAATGAAGTGACGATACACTGAGTGATAAAGTGATTGATTGATGGGTGCATGGATGGAGCTTGTACCCAGCTTTTGGCTGACACCATCAGGTATCCCAGTGACTGTCTTGCGGCGATTCAGGTTACGGGGTTGCCGGGATAATGAGTCCGTGTTGGATGCCACTCTTCGGAAACTGGCCTGACGATCAAAACTCTCTCCTGATACGTGGACATGTAAGAACAAGAAGCAGAACAAGAGATCAAGAAATGTCTTTGGATGCAAAAATCACAAAAAACTCCAAGGCTCAAATCCCAAGTTAAATCCTAAGTCTGTGCCGAGTCTCCAAATCTGTGTTGAGTCCTGTGTTGGTTTCAAGTCAGAGTCGATTCCAGTTTGAGTTCAGGGTCTGAGTTAAAGCTCTATTCCAAGTCCTAACTTCAAGTTGAGTTTCAAGTCAGAGTTAAATCCCAAGTCTGAATTAAGATGTGACGTTAGATCTAAATCTGAGTTGAGTCCTGTGTTGAAGTCAGAGTCTCACTGGAGACCGCAGAGTTCATGTTTTCATTTGCTATCGCAGATCCATCTGGTCGACCTTCCATTCAGACAGAATTCCTCCAGCCTTGGATCCAGTCAGACCAATTACAACTGTCAAACTGAGTCAAGTCTGAGAAGAATGTCAAGACCGAGTCAAGTTAAGAGTCCTTAATATTTGGACCAACGTCCTCTGGTCCAGTCGCCCACCTGTTATATTGATCGGGACTATATCAGCTGCTATGGCCTCGGCCTGCTGCCTCATCCTCTCCTCAGGTGTTGGAAGCCGGGTGATCGGCTCCATGTCCACATCGATGGTTGGCTCATAGGCGGGGGCCAAGACATCCCAACAGGAAGTGGGGTGGACGGGGTTGAGGACCAGTGGGGTCAGAGGTCGCGTGTTGTTCAAGATGAACCTCTCATCTTCATCTGAGAAAGCTGAGGACTGAGTACACATGGTTAATTTACACATTCGTTTAGCTGGTTTAGAGCTTAACTCAGACAGAAATAGTTGAGTCTAAACCCACTGAAGTCTAAACTAAACTGTGGACTCTGGATTTAAAGTCTAGATAAGTGGCAACAGGGTCTAATTTAAAGCCAGCATGGTCTTGTTTGATGCATTTAACCCCAGCAGAGTGTAGACCAGGGAGCTGGATTCTAGTTTAGCCACGTTGTAGCTTAACCTTGTAAAGTCAGGTTTAACCACAGTGGAGCATGGTTCAACTACAAAGGAGTATTTGAACGTCTGATGTCTCCAAAACAGAAAATCACACCAAAACTACCTAAATGGGCGAACAGCTGACAGATAAGAGGGAACATCAGGGGTTTTGATTCTGAGGTGAACTGTTCCTTTAACCCCTGAAGAGTCTAGTGAAGTCTACTTGAGCGTGACTAGGACAGTACTCTACTCTAGTCTAGTTCCTTCTGGTCTAGTCTACTTTAGTCTGGTTGGATCCATGTTTACCTTCCTCCTCCAAACTGAAAACCTGAAACAAACTGACAAGCAGGACTGAGAGACAAAGTCCAGGAATGTGGACCTCTGAGAGGTGGAACGAGAGGACAGGAGTGAGGAACAGGAGGGAGAAAAGAATGAAAGAACGTGAGTGAGTGAGCAGGAGAATGATGGAAGTGTCAGTAGATCACTTTGACCAGCAGATGGCAGTAAAACACAGTGATTCTTCCTCCCATGCAGAACTGGATCAAAGCAGATCAGACGACATCCAGCTGGATCAGAACCAACACGTCTGCTTTAAACGCTTTTATTTTGAAATGACAGTCGCAGACAGATTATAAGAAGGAAGTGAAGAAGGATGAAGAATTCCTTCATTTATCTTCAGATAAAGAAACCAGTAAATTAAAAGAAAAAATGGATTAGATGATAAATTGATTGTTCAATATGATTTCTGACTCATTTTGTCTGACAAATACAGTGTTTTTCAAAATGTTCACATTCTCTGGACAAGATTTAAAAAATATTGCAGTTTTTTTTCTTTGTTCTTCATTAATTGGTCACAAAACCACCATCATCATATAACTCTTGTTTTTCAAACATTTGAAATGAAAAAAGGGCTGTAATATTCTCACTGCAAACTAAAGAGATGTCAACATGCTGCTAATGTGTCCATGCATCAGTGATAATAACCAACATTAATATCATAATTAATATGGATCAGAAAGAGTTGTGTTACATTTGGTCATTAATACATCGACTGTTTAATCTCCTGTTTACTGCAGTCTGTTCAGCCTCGTTAATATTCATGAGGCTGAACACTGTATGACATCATGTGTGTGTCTGTGTGTCACTGACCATCTTCCTGCTTTTGTCCTTCCACCGTCTGCGTCTTGTGCTGCCCTCTGATTGGTCGAGCCCAGAGGAGGACGGACTCGGTGGGCGGGGCTGACAACTGCCGGGTCGGCTGCAGCCATGCTGAGTCAGCCCGTTACACGCTGCGTGCGCACACACACACACACACACACACACACACACACACACACACACACACACATTCATACATATATGAGAGAACAAAAGAAAGATGAGACACCAAAGATTTTCATGCCAATAACCAGTAAAACATCTAGCATGAGGTAATCAATCAATCAATCAATCAATCAATCAATCAATCAATCATCCAGACAACTTCATAATTTTTTAGGATTATTTTAAAATATCTCTCTCAAAGATCATTATTATGATATTAATTATTTAAACTGCAGTAAATCAATAGATCAGCTGATGTGAGTCAATTAAATCTATCAGTCAACAAATCACTCAATCAACTGATCAATTAATGACAGAGAAATTCAGCTGTGAGTGATACAGGTGAGATGAAAGGAGCTCCTTTGTCTGAACTGGAGGGGGTGTGACATGTAGCACTGCAGCTGCTGATGCAGTCTGTACTGTGTGTGTGTGTGTGTGTGTGTGTGTGCTGCAGCTCTCTGCACTCTTCTCTCAGTATTCAATAGTCAAATTCATCAGTTAGAGATGCCGAATCAGGAACTCAAACCACCAAAATAAGAGCTTATAAAACTATTATAATAGGAGCTAAAATCTCCAAAATAAGTTCAGGTTCATGTATTTTGTTTACAAGGATTCTCACACATCAAGAAAGATAAATGTGTGTGTGTGTGTGTGTGTGTGTGTGTGTGTGTGTGTGTGTGTGTGTGTGTGTGTGTGTCAGGTCAAGAGGTCAGTGTGTGTTGACATCTGTCAGTTAACTGTAATCCTACACACACACACACACACACACACAGACACAGACACACAGACACACAGGCTTAAATTCACACACATGTGCACACCTACAGCTGTTGTTCTACCAAAATAAGAGCCAAAATAACCAAATGAGAAGATAAATGGGAGATAAAATACAGTAACATCAGACGGACACAGGGAGTTTTATCTAACAAACTGATGCTATATGTTGACCTCTGACCTTGCAGATCATCAGCGCTGCCCGATCGTCTCTTTCCAGGGATGAAGAGCAGACCCTGCTGGGGCTTCTGGGTAGTGTAGTGAACAGACCACTTCCTGTCTCTGTCCCCTGCTGTAGAGACACACACACACAGTACAGTTCAGTGTGTGTGTGTGTGTGTGTGTGTGTGACTGGTTTGTGGGTTTAATCTCTTTTCAGCAGATTCACACACACACAGAAACAGTGATGATCAGTGTTGCAGCACTCAGCACTCCTCAAGGTGACCTCACAGACACACCATGCCACAGGGCTTTTATTCTGAAGAAGTAGCACACTGATTAGCTGTGGTATCTTGCGGACACATGTGGACAGATGTGTGGACGGATGTGTGGACAGATAAGTGGACAGATGTGACGTTTAAGTCTCAGTTTTCAGCAGTTGTCCACCTGGAGGGCATTTTTGTCCAATTTTTCCCACATAGGAGGAAATTTGTGGTTCAGTGTCTTTATCAAGGACACTTTGACACGAGGAGCAGAGGTGTCACCAGCCGACAGATTAAAAAAACCCTAAATATTAATTTATCTAAACAGACGCCATTTTAACACCAGTTCATCAGGAAGAGAGGAGCAGAGAATTTAATCATCACGTCTAAACCACTGAAACACAACATGCCACACAGCACTACACTAATTATCAAGTTAACACATCTAAAATAAAATCAACATCAGTTTCTCTGTAACCACCAACATGACAGCTCAGAGCCAAAACCACTAAAATAAAAGCCACAACCAGTAAAATAAGGGCAGAAATCACTAATATAACTCATCATGAAGCTGTGCAATTAAACACACAACACTGCACTACATTAATTATCCCAAAATAATATCCCTATCTGTATCATATTATATTTTTACAGTGCTTTACCTTGCTGCCAGACAGCCTGTTTTGACGGGAAACTACTGTTATAGATGACAAATGTCACGCTCTCCAAACCAACCAAACTCCACTGACATAATCAGTAATTTTATCTCACAAAACAGAGGAGCTGTTGGCTTTTAAACATGTTAGTTTGTTTTTTAACAAATTAGTTTGGATCCAATCTAATGTTTTAAAACACTGAGGTCACAAAATAACACAAACAAACTAACAGATGGAGGCAGCAGTAGACCAACAACTCCTGTGTTCTTTGAGCTAAAATTACTGATTTTGTCAATGGAGTTTGGTTGGTTGGTAGAGAGATATTTGTCTTATATAACGGTGGTTTCCCATCAGAAAAGTCTGCCTGACAGAAAGGTAAAGAGGTGAAAATATTCTAAATATGGCATACAGTTACACTGACTATGAAGTGGTGCCTTGTTGAGTCCTTGAACAGGGGCATGGAGTCCTTAACAAGGTCCAAAGGGTCATTGAGAAGATTCTTAATGTTCTTGAGCAACTCCAGATGTCTTTAAAGAGGTGCAAATTGTGCTTTAGTTTATGGAGGACATTGGGGTGTGTGTGTGTGTGTGTGTGTGTGTGTGTGTGGGGGGGGGGGGGTTACAATCATTTAAGAGGGTCCTGGAGTCCTTGAGAACATTTCAGGAGTCTTGGATATTATACCAGGGGTCCTTGAGTTCTAAAGATCCTTGAAGACACTCACATGGTCCTTTAGAAAGGACAGAGGTCTTTGAGAAGGTTCAAATGGTCCTTGAGGATGTTCTGGGGGTCACTGGGGTGTTAAAGGGTCCTTAAGGAGGGCCCTGGAGTCCTTGATGAAGTTGTGGGGGTCACAGATAAGGTGCCAGGGGTCCTTGAGAGGGTTCAAAAGATCTTTGAAGAGACTCCTATGGTCCTTGAGAAATACCAGTGGTCTCTGAAGAGATTAAAATGGTCCTTGAGCAGGATATGGAGATCACTGAGGTGGGTCCTGCAGGCCTTGATGAAGTTCCGGGGGTTACAGATAAGAACCCAGGGGTCCTTGAGACGGTTACAAAGATCCTTGAATAGGTTCTGGAGGTCACTGGGAAGTTGTGAGGTCCTTGAAGAGGGTCCTTGAGTCTTTGAGGAGGTTCCAGGGGTCCTTGAGTAATTTCTCTGTATTGTTGCTATGGTTACCTGCTCTGATTTAGAACACTGTTTGACCTGATTAATTATTTGATTTTAAACCCTGACAGCCAATCAGAGAGCACCGTGTTATTAGGTCATCTTTACAGAACTACTGTACACACACACACACACACACACAGATGTTAAATGAGCTCATCACACACACACACACACACACACACACACACACACACACACACACACACACACACAGATGTTAAATGAGCTCATCACACACACACACATCATAAAGATGAATGCACACGCACACACAGACAGACAGACGTTAAACCAGCTCATCACACACACACACACAGACCATAAAGATGAGCACACACACTCACCTGTGGTCTTGTTGAGATATTTGAGGACAGATTTGATCGCCGCTCCGATCAGAACCATAACGACGCCACACACACGCTCACACACACACACACACACACACACTCTGTGGACTCACACACACTCTGAGGCTGCAGCAGACGGAGCAGCAGCAGTAATGCAGCGCGACTCTCCTCCCACCTCCTCCCTCAGTCACACACACTCTCTCTCTCTTTCTGTCAGACACACACACACACGCCATGTTGGCAGGAAGCCAGCACGCACACGTGTGTGTCCTTCATGTGTGTCGCCAGGTGATGAAGGTTACACACAAATACTGCATTAACACACACAGATGAGACATGCTGTAGAAAACAGTGTGTGTGAGAAATTTTCTGCAGGAACCTTTGGGAGTTCTGTGTATGTTTCCACTGCAGAAACTTTCATCAGGATCTAGGAACATCTGGAGGTTCTGTGTATGTTTCCACTGCAGGAACTTTCCTTTCTTTGGTTCATGGTATTTTGACACATCAACATGAGCCCTGTTTCCACTTAATATACCCAAAACCTTTAGTCCCAGGAACTAATTTTCATGGAAATAAACGGTTCCTTCAGCTCCTCTTCTGAGCAGGGGCAGTTTGGGAGGGTAAAATAATGATCCTGGAATTTAATTTAGACCCTGGTCCCTGCAGTGGAAACACCCCAAGTTCCAACTATTACCACTACTTTTAGATGGGGGTGGGGTGACATAAACTCTGTTTCCAATGCAGAACCTTTCATTGTAGACTGAGAACCTTTGGAAGGACTCGGAGTGGGACCAGGGTCTACATTATGTTCCTGGGACATTATTTTACCCCACATAAAGATATGGGGATGGGGGGTAGTTTGGAACTTTGGGTATGCTCAGTGGAAATGCAGCTTTACCTGAACCTGAACCACCTGTAATATTTATGTTCATGCACAGCTGTGATGGTATCAGAGGATCACCTTCATCATCACCTTCATCATCACCAGTCCCAAACTGGGACAGCTCCAGTCTGTAAGTGTGCCAACTATCTGGGCCAGTGGAGCAGCTAATTACTTCTATCTTCATGGCTGACAGCCTGTCTGACTGACTGTCTGTCTGACTGACTGTCTGTCTGACTGACTGTGTGTCTGTCTGTGTGTCTGTCTGTGTGTCTGCGTGTCGTCACCTCTCGGCTGTTTTAATTAGCTGAATTAATTAGACAGTAAGTAGGCCGCACAGTCATTATGTCACTGTGTATATTTAGTCAGAAAGTGTTCAACTCTGAAAAAAAGGGGTCTGTTTCTCTGCTGTCCAATCAGAGGAGTGGAGGGGCAGGACTTCCTGTTTGACCAGGATCATCACCTTGACATCGACTGCTGTCCAAAATCAAACCTGAATCATACAAAAGTCTTCTCTTCAGTTTATGAACGAACTCCTGTAGTTTATGGACCAAATCAAACAGTGAGCAAAGCTAACAGTTGAAGCTAAAAACATTTAGTTGAAGCTAAAACATCAAAGTTGAAGCTAACAGTTGAAGCTAACAGTTGAAGCTAACAGTTGAAGCTAAAATATTAAGTTAACAGTTGCAGTTGACCGTTGAAGCTATCAAGTGAAGCCAACTGATGAAGCTAACAGGTAGCAGCTGCTACATGGTAAAGGAATTAGCCATTAGCCTAGCGTATGGTGCTGCAGATAATCCCTGCACTCTGTCTCTCTCTTACACACACACACACACACTCACACACACACACACACACACACACACACACACACACACACACTCACACACACACACACACACTCACACACACACACACACACACACACACAGATTATTCACACAGGGGAGTTAATTAAGGGAGAGCGAGATTCTGCTTGTATGTTTGTGTTTGAGTGTGTGTGTGTGTGTGTGAGCAGTGTTACATTATTGATCAGACAGTAACACTCTGTGTGTGTGTGTGTGTGTGTGTGTGTGTGTGTGTGTGTGTGTGTGTGTGTGTGTGTGTGTGTTCTCAGCAGACATCTACAGGCAGAACTCTGCTCTGATTTACATATTAAGACACTGAAGGAAAAAGAAAAAGAACGGAACCAAAGTGGGACGAAGCAACAAAGCCAGAACAGAGAACAGAGAACAGAGAACACAAAATACAGGCTGTTCTCGCTGGAGGCAGAAAAACCACAAATTAATATCTTTTAACATCAGTTCATCATCAGTTAGAGTCGACATCATGGTTACGTCACAGTGATAGCTGGAGGCAAACAGAGTGGAAGACCACAAGCTAACAGTTGAAGCTAACAGTTGAAGCTAACAGTTGAAGCTAACAAAGTCACTGAAGACCAAACGGAGCCAAACCTAGCTAGCTGAGCCTAATTAGCACAAAACAGAAGCAATAGGTAGATGGGACCATTCAAGACCACACAAAGCTTAGCAAGCTAACTGGAACCAAAACCAGGCCAGCTGAGACCAGACTAAAGTGACGTAAAATTAGCTAACCACAGACCATTCAGGGCCCAAAAGAGCCTCCAAGGCTACCAGGAATCATCAAAAGGAAGCAAAGGAAGCTTGCTAAGATCATACCAGACCAAAGAGAGCCGGACTAACTGTGATTATCCAGGAACACTGCCAAACCAGGCTAACTGGAACCATTTTCTGGACCAAACTGGTCCAAACTAGGCTAACTGGGATTATTTGGGACCAAAAAGAGCCAAATTAGGCTAAAAGGTATAATTCAGAACTCCTGAGTACAAGTTTTAGTTTAGTTTTACTTGCAGTTTTATTTGTTCTATCACTATATAGAGTCCACACAAACAAATAAAAGACTACCCAGAATTCCTAGCAGTACCTTTGTGCAGAAGGGGCGTGGTTTGTGTGGCCTCTGGCCCAGAGCTCCGCCCCCGACGCGATCTGAAGCAGAAGAAGCTGGTCTTGCGCGCCCTGCTGGGTCGGTAGTGGTACTGCGGCGGCACCTCCGGCTCCCTGAAGGGGGGCGTGGCACTGAGAGGGGAGGAGACGGGCAGGGTGTAGCCAGGGCGAGGCTCCGGGTTTGGTGGGCATGAACCCGTTCGGCTCCGCTGGGTGAGAGCCGGGTAGGTGGAGCGTGGCAGATGAAGGGGCGGAGATTGAGAACTTGATTTCCCATAAGCCTCTGGAGCGAGGAAGAGTTTCCCATGAGCCTCTGGAGCAAGAGAAGGGTGGACGTGGGTTCGTGGTGGGAGGTGCTGGGGACGGTACCAAGGGCTGTTGCCTGAATACTGAAGGTGAGGTGGGAGAGGCTTCTTGTCACCTGGTGGCGTCCCCGGCCTCCCGGCGCCTGCGTTCAGCCCCATCATGGCATCGTGGTGCTGATGGATTTTGGCGCTGAGGAGGCGACGGCGCAGGCTGCCCTCTGTCTTGGGCTGCAGGGCGGCTATCTTGCGTGGAAGAAGCTCGTCAAGTTCTTCATCAGGACCCGTGTTCCAGCAGCGGGATGCCACGCCAGGCCCCGCCCCCTCACCACCCAGACACTCCACATATGAAATCATCCTGTCCCGGCGACCGATTGGCTGCTTGATGTCCGGCTCCGCCCTCAAGACAGATCAGAGACGATAAACACAACGGAACCTAGTCCCTCTGTAAACATATTTTCACAATAAAAGCCCCAAATAACTTCCAACCCTTCATAATTAAAGCCCTTTGTATTCCCCCCTGCCTTCACAATAAAAGTCCAAACAGCTGCAAGTCCTTCCAAAAAAAAGTTGTTTCTTAAAATAATATTCCTCTGATTCTTCAGTCCCCAACCGTTAATATAATTATTGAATTACATTTTTTTTGTCACAATATTTAACGACTTCAAAATGAATCCCAAACATGACATTTTTCACAATAAAAGTCCCAAAGAACTTCAAACTCTTCATAATAAAATCCTCTTGTATGTTTCCAGCCCCTGAAATCAACTTAACTTCACTATAAATGTCCAAATATTGATTAAACACTTTTTGTCACAATCTCAGATGGCTTCAAAATAAATCCCAAAAATGACATTTTTCCACAATATAACCTCCACTAAAATATTCCTTCACGGTGACACAACAAACTTACAAAAAACTCTCAAACTTGTTGACAAAGAAAACAAACAAAAGCTTCAAGATTTTGCTGCCTTCACAAAATAAAAAGTTCTCCACAAAAAACATGTCCAGTAGTTCCAAAATGTCCACCTTTCATAATAAAAGCTCAAACTATTTCCCAGTAAAGGATCCTTCAGATTTGGCTCCTAACAGCTTCAAAACATTTTTTTATCACCCAACGTTTTTCAGTCAGACACTAATCAAACTTTCAGCAGCTCCATGAAACATTTTTTCTGAATTCTCCAAAATAAAATCCTCAGACTTGTTCCGTCCAAAAACTCGTCCAAAAACACGACGAAGGTCCCAAAGCATCCTGACCGTCAGCGTGATATTTGTCCAGGAGTGTGGACGGAGTGTTGCTGAGTGTTTTCTCTCGTCTGTGTGTCTCTAATCTTCTAACGGGGATTATCCAGGTCTGCAGATGGTCTGAGAGAGGCAGGTGTTCACCTCAACACACCACATGTTGCTTCAAACCCGCTCAAACTGACTCAATCACAGTCGAACCTTTTATTTTACCGTTTCACATTAAATTCACCTGCTGCTGACAACCGTCTGGTCTCCCCACAGTGTAGAAATAATACAACAATACTTCAATACTCCATTACTGTACTTCACTTGAGTTTTCATCTGAACTCAAATATCTGAATTTCTCCTCCTCATGTTTTATAAACAGACTCTTTCTTTAGTTTGAATGACTTTGAGGTGAATTATTGATTATTGATTATTTTGCATCATTGTGTGTCGCCTTCAAACATCAAGACTGATTTCAACCCGAATGGACGAAACAATAAGACACAGAAAAGACGATTGACTGGTGGATCATCAGAGGACATCACACAGGACAGACGGGACGAGACGGAGACACGATGTAAACAAGACATGATAAGATGGAAACAACATAAAGACAAAATTACAACATAAGTGTAACGAAGGAAAACAAGTTGAAAAACGCAACAAGATGTGAAAGACGTGACAAGACAAAAAAGACGTAAAAAGACAAGAACAACGAAAAAGACATAACAAAAACAAACGATGAAAAAACAACATAAAAGATGAAACAAGACAAAACAACAATCTGAAAGACGTAACAAGACAAAAAAACACGTAAATATGGTAAGAGACGAAAAAAATACTGATTGTTTGCTCGTAACTTTTAAGTAAACTAAACCTGACATTGTTTGCTGATCAGCTAAAAAGAATTTAAATGTTTTGTTGTTTGGAGCAACATGATCTGAAGTTAAACTCAGATTTAATCGAGTTTAATTTAATCTCAGTTTAGTTTCTAAATTCTAAACTGAGATTAAACTGAGTTCTGTTACAGTGAAGCTTTAAACTGCAGTTTAAACTGTGATCCAGGTTTAACTTAGACTGACACTGAACGAGGCTTAACTGTCAACATGTGACCTCAGCAGATGAATCTGACATCATCTGGTTTTACTTGCCTCTGATTGGTCTGTTTGTGTTCTGATTTAAATACAGTTTCTGTTGATCTAAGAGACAAAGAGTTAAATCTATCAAACAGATCTGACATTAAAGGTGCAGTCCGTGTGTGTTTGTGCAGGAATGTATTGTGTGTGTGTGTGTGTGTGTGTGTGTGTGTGTGTGTGTGTGTGTGTGTGTGTGTGTGTGTGCACACATCAGGCTGCAGAACCCAAAAGTTCCACTTTCACCAAAAAAGCTCAACTTCGACACAAAGTATCACAGCAGCAGAACTACGAGTCTGTAGTACCAATACATGCAGTACTATTATCAGCGGTAACCATGGTAACAGCTGCAGAAAGAAAACACAAAGGACGACAGCTGCACACACACACACACACACACACACACACACACACACACAGAGTTCTTCATCTTAAACTTCTCCACTCATCCTCTTCTTCTCTCTCTCACCTTTTAAGCAGAGCATGTTGTCCTCTCTCGCTCAGTGTCTCTCGACGTGTGTGTGTGTGTGTGTGTGTGTGTGTGTGTGTGTGTGTGTGTGTGTGAGGTTCAAACACAGACTCGTCTCTGTCTTGTCCTACCACAATAAAAGCCTCCTCTCTCTCTCTCTCTCACTCTCTCTTCTCTCAAACCAGTCTTCGCTCCACCCTGACTTCCCATCATGCCCCTCTGCAGCGGTGGACAAACTGTGAAAACACTGCAGGACAAGTGAAAGTCCTGTGTTCACAACCTGAGTGTGATAAAAGTATCTCTGTTTGACCATCTGATTTAATCTGAGATTAGTTTTAATCAGAGTTCAGTAAAACCAGGTGTAACGTGTTAATCCAGATTTAAATTAACGAGAGCTCAGTTTTGTAACTTTTGACTGTCCGTAATTAAAAGCTGCACTGTTTAGTAAAAAGAAAAAAATGTTGAACTATTTGTTAACTAACTGAAAAGTAAAAACAAAAACAAACAAAAAAAACTGTCTCCACTGTTTGCTAGCTGGCTGGTTCTATTGTATGGCTCTAAAGAATTATTATTATAATTATTAATATCATCATTTACAAGCTAGCAAAACGGGAAAAATACATTGTTTCCTAGATAGCTGAAAAGTAAAAAAAAAAAAAAAGTTATATTGTTCGCTACCTAGCTAAAAGGTAAAATAAAATGTTGTATTTTTTACAGTCTAGATAAAATATAAATTATATAATCATATATTGTTTGCCAAAAAAAACAAAAGTTATATAATTTGCTAGCTGGCTAAAGCAACATAATCTCAAGTTAAACTTTGACTTAATCAGGTTAAAAAAATGAATCTTTCAAACCTCAGTTTAGTTTTTACTCTAAAGAAAAATTAAATTAAATTCTGTTGCACCAAAACTTTAAACTCCAGTTTAAACTCTGATCCAGTATTAACTTTAAACTGACACTTGAGGAGGTTTAGCTTATAAAATGGCAACTTGGATTGAGCAAAATAAATAAATAAATAGCTAAATAAATACATGTCTGCTAAGCTAACTAACGTTTTGGCTGACTATCAAACACAGTCAGATTTTGTTGCTGTTTATTCAGGCTGGACTGAACGATCTGAACCTTTGAGAACCAGTTCAGGGTTTCTGACACGAGACGCTGCTGTTCACATTTAAACACAATTCAAGGCATTTTTGTCACTTCGAGCTCCACAAGATGAATGTCATCAAGTTCTTAAGCGAGCAACCAACCAAGAATCTCCTCCGACAGCCAATTAGACGACACAAACACACCTGACTGAGAGATAATGTTACGCTGGTGAAATGGCTGATGGGAGATGCAGTCCCGTCTCTTCCCTCCACAGCAGCAGGTATCTGCTCCTGCAGACAGAAATAGAGTCATTAATCACCTTATAGAGAGTGGCCTGGATACACACACACACACACACACGCACGCACGCACGCACGCACACACACACACACACACAGAGCACCATAAATGAAACCAGCCAACAGTAAAGTCATTAAAATGAGTTCAACCTTAACTAAGTGCAGCAGGAATATTCATATAAAAACATCAGAGGATTCATGACGTAACACAAAAAACTACAGTAACACCACGATAAAAAGTCCACAATATGATATTTATCACAATATTGAAAAACAAAGAAAAATAGAGTTCAAGTTAAGAAAGTTAAAAAAACGTCACATTGTTCGGTAGCTAAGTAAAAAGTTAACATAATATTAGTGTTTGCTAGCCAGCTAAAATGTTAACATGTTACACTGATACAAAGCTAACTAAAAGGTTAGCCTGGTTAATATACTCATGATGGCCTGAGTTTATTTTTTTAGTACAAGAAAAATCAATTTAATCCAGATTTAGAGTAAAAACTAGACTGAACTTTAATAGGAGGCTTAAATGTGTTTTTTCTTCATTTCCAGCTAGTTTACAAGTTTTGTGCAACATAATTTAAAGTTAAATCAGGATTTAGTCATTTAATCATAATATGAAAATTTGTTGGTTTGTAGTATTAAAGTACATTTAGGTGATAAAAATACTTTTTATTTAAGGAAGGCTTTGAATGTAGGACTTTTACTTGTAGAGTATTTGTACTGTATGGTATTAGTTCTTTTACTCAAGTAAAGAATCTGAATACTTCATCCACCACTCATAAACTATTACAACTAAGAAATTACTTTGAGTTTAATGTTAGACTAAGATCCCGCGATATTTTGGGACATGGCGAGAGCGTAGTTTAACTGTGTTGTTCTGATTGGTCAATCACCAAGCTTGCTGAAGCCAGAAATGAGCCAATTGGCTGTGCTGGAGGTAAATAAGGAAATGAGGGTCAGCGCTGGATCGTGTCTAGAAAGGATGCCCAGACCCGGTTAAGATCTCGCGAGAGTGACCGTTTAAACCCAGACTTTGATAGTTCTCTTACACTAACTACGTGTTTTCTGTCCCTAAACCCTTCCAGAGAATAACTGCGACTCTTTCACGTTACAAAACATATTTATTTGTACAAGGTGCACATTGAAGAAACAATGCGTACAAATCTCGCGAGAATTTCGCAAACCAAGGGTTCCCTTCTCGATGTAACCCAGCTGTGGCGCTAGTCGGTGAGTTGCGTCCAAACATGAAGATTTAATCAAGTTTAAATGAGTCTCTGGAGTGATTTTCCCATCAGTTCAGATCGAGGAGCTTTATTTCACGCAAACACAGCGCGCGCTAGAGACAGGTGCGTGAATTCAGACGATTTAAATGCGGTTTGAAGCGCGTTAGCCGCACAGTTAGCCTGAAAACTGCGCTCCATTGTTTAAAGCGTGGAGCGGCAGCAGGGCCGTTTACAGTTATAACACTGTAATAATCCGTTATGTACTGTAATATACACTGTTATGACACTTAAGTCATCCCGAATAATATGTGACACCGTGAACTCAGTGTAGAGACGAGTCTCGGCTCGCAGTAAGTCCTGCTGTTTCCAATATCCAGTTTTGTTTTCTAAAAATAGTACAAATATGAATGAAAGATTGATTATTGGAGAAACTCCTGGAACCTATAAGGCTTAAAGGGACAGTTCAGAGTATTTGGAGTGTGGTTGTTTGAGGTACTGATCCACAGTCAGTGGATGGAGGTCGACATGCCTGAGTTACTGGTGAGGGAAACTAAATGTCCTGCTGGGGACAAAAATCTATATCAGTTTAAGTGTACATTATATTATGAATATTCTCACCACCTTATCTTTCTGTCAGAAAGGAAAGAGGAAACCACCGTTAAATAATACAGATATCAGTCTGTTCAAACCAACCAAACACAGGAGTCGTTGGTCTGCTGCCTCCATCTGTTAGTGTGTTGGTGATGTTATGAGACCGGGTCACTTTAGAGTCACTGAAGTTTTATATTTTGGTGTTTTTAGCTTATTTGGGTGATTGAACTCTTATTTTGATGGTTTTAGGTAACATATTGACTATGGATAAGTAACTCATACAACCACACTTCATTTAATATGAACTCTCCTTTAAATGTAATAAAATCAACATTATAATCATGTATCAATACTTTGAACACGTAGTTGCCGTGGTTTCTCATCTCAGGTGTTATTGTCCTTTTTCAGTCACTGCGGCTGCATCATCAGAGCAGTTGCTACATTTGACGCGATCGTCGGCGAGTTTTCCGTCTCACAGTCGAACTTGAGGATCATGGCTCGCAGGCGGAAATTTGATTTCGAATTCAAAGAGAAAGTTTTACAGTACGCAGAGCAGAACTCTGGAGAGAAAACGGCGAGGCACTTCAACATCGACACTAAGAGGATCCGCTACTGGAGGAAACAGAAGGAGGAGCTGCTGTCAGCGGACAGAGGGCGGGCGCGGCTGACGGGTGGCGGGAGGAAGAAGGTGAGCGCGGAGCTGGAGAGGAAGCTGTCCGAGTGGATGAGAGACAGACGGGACATCCAGGTGTCCAGGAATATGATCAAGAAGAAGGCGCTGGAGATCTACGCCTCCGTGAGTGACGGAGGAAAGACGTTTGTGGCGAGCGCCGGCTGGCTTCAAAGATTTCTGCAGCGGAATGACCCATCGCTTCGACGTCCCGTTGCCACCGCCGCAGCCCGGACAGATGCAGGCCCTCTTGCGGACAGGCTGGTTTCCTTCGTGGAGTTCGTCGGCAGGACGGTCGGCTCCAGGGCAATTCTGGAGGAGGACATCATGGCGATGGACGAGACCGTTGTTGGGTTTGACGTCATGTATCCAGGTGACCCGCCAGCAACGAGGACCGGGCCACCAAAACCCGCCCACCTCACCGTCGTCCTCGCTGCCAAGGCCGACGGAACCAAACTGAAGCCATACATTGTCTTCAGAGAGGCTGTAGACGAGGTGTTGGCGATGCAGCGGACGGTCTCTGGCGCGGTGATTGCCACGTCTTCAAACGGTTGGATGAACGACACTCTCACTGCTGACTGGCTGCGGACGGTGGTGGGAAGGGTCAGCTCATCCCCAAGGCTCCTGGCGTGGGACTCGTACCGCTGCCACATCAGTGATGCCACTGAAGCTGAGCTGAGACGTGGCTATGACATCACAACGGCGGTGATCCCGAGAGGCTGTGCCAAACACCTGCAGGCTGCTGACGTGGTGTGGAACCGCCCCTTCAAACAGAATCTGCAGGATGCTTACGATCAGTGGTTGGACGGGGACGTGGACAAGGAGTATGCCGCTGGAGGTTACCTCAAAGTCCCTGCCCACCGCCTGTTAGTGGACTGGATTGTCTCTGCGTGGGACAAACTGGACACGGATCTGATCAGGATGTCTTTTAAAGTCTGCGGACTGTCGGTGAGTCCTGACGGGAGCGAAGATGACCTTATCCTCTACTTCAGGGAGGGGCAGCCCGGCGCCGCCAGACGGGACGCGCTGACCCGGGTCAGACTACGGAGACAGGAGGACATGAGCAGAACATACGAGGACGATAAAGACAATAAACATGTTGTAGTTGATGATGAAGAGGAGGGTGGTGAGAATTCTGGATCTGATGACTGCTGGTAAATCAGAAATGTATGTTTATTATGGCCAGAGCTCCCACGGTTAATCGATCATTGATAATTGATTTATTAGTTTGAGTCCTTTATTTTGATCATTTTTAAAGAAAAAAGTCTAAATTTTCTGATTTCAGTTTCTTAAATGTGAATATTTTCTGGTTTCTTTCCTTCTCTCTGACTTTAAACTGAATATCTTTGAGTTGTGGACAAAAAAAAGACATTTGAGGACGTAATTTTTCACCATTTTATGGACCGCATGGACAGATGTCCTGTTTTCACGTCTTATCCAGAGAACCTCCTACCTGACTCGAACTTTATTAAATTGATCACGTGTTGATTTTTAGGGCATCGATGACAAATTAAAAATACTTCTTTAGAAACGTCTTGCATGTTGCCAGCTGTATTCTGCTCTGACACTTTACAATAAAGTTATTTTTACAGGCTTCAAAGTGACACCGTGGTCATTTTTAAATCTTTATTCATTCATCCTGAGACACTGTCATCATTTAATCAGGATTTTTTTTCTCTTAAATTTACCACTTTATAATATAAATGGAAAATATTTTATTTGTGTAAATTTGTCTCAGAGTATTTAAAGATTTTTCGTGAACGTTCCCATTTTATTTCTCATAAACGTACAACTATAATTTCAGAGGATATTCAAGTTTCATTCTTGTGAATTTACGACTTTATAATATCAAAGAATATTCCAGTTTTTTTGGGTTGATTGATGATTTTTCTGTGAATGTCATGTTCATTTTGACTCGACTCTACTTTGTCACTCAGTTGAACTCTTGATTTAAAGAAATATTTCACTCATTTCTGACACACTTGATTTTGAATGTGTTAAACTTTATTCGTCTCTGTCCAGCCCCCAGAGAAGCAGCCATGTCCGTCATCATACAGACTCGTGGTGAAGTGGGCGGCGGCGTGGCGGCTCACCTCCAGTGCCCCCTCTGCGGTCATTTCTCCAAAAGCCACGCCCACCAGCTGTCCCACATGGCGGCCTCTCACCCCACCTACCTGGACGGTGTGGCGGTCGGTCGCCTTGGCAACATCCTGATGTACCAGAGCACGGCGCGGCTGTTCCACTGCTGCGACTGCTTCTTCACCAGCCGAGACTTCACCAAACTGTACAAACACATCATCTCCAAACACTGCCTGGACGAGAGGGAAGGCGGGGCAGGGGACGACGGCGAGGAGAAGACGGGGGAGGAGAGGACCGGCGAGGACAGCGAGGAGAAGACAGGGGAGGAGAGGACCGGCGAGGAGAAGACAGGGGAGGAGAGGACCGGACAAGACGGCGAAAAGATGGGAAAAGACGGCGAGAAGATGGGGGAGAAAGAGGCTGCTAAAAGAAAGAGGAGCAGTGAGGAGGAGGAGGAAGAGGAAGGAGAGGGTCATGATGAAGATGGCGCCTCCCAGAGGCCGGTGTCGGTCAAAGCAGAGGGTGATGAGAGCGTGCTGATGTTCGACGGCGCCAGGTACCGCTGCCTGATCTGTGGCTGGAAGACCAAGCTGAAGGGGATGGGCATCAACCATGTGGTGCGGAAACATGACATCCCCAAAACGTACGCCGCCCAGGCAATCAAACGGGATGCCGCCGCCGCTGCCGCCGCCAACAACCAGACACAGAACAGTGGGGCGGCAGAGGAGGAGGAGGTGGTGGCTGGGCTGAGCGGTGACCTGCTGAAGGAGGAGATGGAGGCGACAGCCAAAGTGGTGCGCTTCATCTCCAACCGCTTCGTCTGTCTGATCTGTGGCTGGAAGACCAAACTTAAAGGTACCAACGCTGGTTCTACTGGTTCCACTGGTTCTACTGTGTATCAAACCGGTCTGACACATTGTCGGATGATGTCCTTATCCACTTTAAATTAATATCAGTTTAACTTATTGATTGGGATAGTTAGTGTGGTTCATGATGAGTTACTTTGGTGATCTGAGCTCTTATTTTGGTGGTTTTAGCTCTTATTTTGGTGGTTTAACGTGTCTGACAGAAAGATGAAGTGGTGAAAATATTCTTTCAGTGTCTAAAAACACAAAGACACCAGGACCTTAAACACAGTATTCGAGTAAATGGACTTAGTTACCCTCCACTTCCCATTTTGTGTTTTAAAGGTGAACTTGTTTTACTGACAGTTGTACCTGTGGGTTTCTGTCTCCCTGTGCGTGTCCTGGCAGGCTTCGCCATCAGTCACGTGGTACGCAGCCACGACGTGGAGCGTCCCTACAGCTGTAAGGACTGTAACCGCTCCTTCTTCCTGCCCAGTCGGCTGCAGCAGCACGTCAGCGCCGCTCACCGGCCCGGACGTTACGCCTGCCCCTTCTGCTGCTTCAGGTCTCACTTCCTGGGAGGCTTCAGGAGGCACTGCAGCCGCTGCAACGCCCGCGAGGAGGAAGAGGAGGAGGAAGGAGGAGGAGTGGGAGGAGGAGGAGGAGGAGGAGGGGAATAGATGGGGAAGATGACAGAGGGAGGCCAAGGAGAGAAGAGCGTTGAAAATAGTAAGAGAGGAAAGAGAGAGGGGGAGAAAGGGTTGGTGGAGTGGAAGACTGAAAGAGACCAAAGAGCTACAGGACTTCCTAAAAGTGCTTTAAACTCTGTGTTGTCATTGGCTGCATTGCATCGTCTTTTCATTTTTGTGGATAAGCCAGCAGAACCGTAACAAATAAAGTTATCTATTAAGCTAATCTTTGCCTTAACACTAAAATTAAACGTGTAAGAGATCTTACGCCTTATTGTAAGATTTTTGTTGTGATCATCGATTTACTCTTTTTCCATACACCTGAGCTGGCCTGGCTTGACTCAGTTTGACTCAGCATGTCGGCCCACTTGGCAGGGATTTGCATCTCCAAGGCTTTGTCTGTCAAATTAGATTTGAACTTGTTAACTAAAATCGCAATTTATACAAAACTCTGTTTACAAAACTCTTTAACAAAATACATTTTTTTGTCCTCACTCAAAAATAGTAGGCTAATTAGCTGTCCACACTTCTGTGACCTCCTAAGCTTTGTGATAATGAATCATTATTATTCTTTTGGACGAAGATGAGTGTGTATAAACCTGCTCTATTGGGTTGTTAAAAGATGACAATTATAAGACAATTATAACTTAAGTTTTGACAATAATGCTTTGGAATGAATCATGAATCTTTTGGTTTGTGTGAACTGTGTGTGTTTTACCTCCTGGACTCTAAGTATAAGACGACCTCATGATCAGTAAACAGAGTCAGCAGCGGCGTAATATTTGTTGTTTATTTAGCCAAAACATATAAACAAACCCACCAATCACATGACAGCGTGACGACCTCATCAATCGCAGAGAGGAAACAAATCTGCGCTATGTGATTATTAAACAAGTTTAAGAAACAAAAAGAACGTGAAGCACCGAACACAGAACGTGGAGCAGGAAAGCCCCGCTTGTTCTACAGAATCACTCTGCTGATATTTGGAACAAAAACTCTGAAGAGGAAACGTGATTCATAATTACTGAAGAAAAACAACATGATTAAACTCTTCACCACTGCAGGAACTTAAAGGAACACCTGATTGGTCAAGCAGGTGTGACGTCACACAATAATCTTCATCCTGATCTGCGCCTTTAGTTCTGCAGGTGTTTGATCATAAACTAAACTTCTGACCTGATGTGGACCGATTGTCAACTACCCAACAATTATTTTCACTGTCAATTATTTTTCGATTTCGATAATTAATCAATCAATCCTGCAAAATCTTTGCCAGCTGAATAATCTTTTTGTCTCATTACGCTTTGTTATGTTCTTCTGATCTTATTACCTCATTTCGCTGTGATTGGTGATTTATCAATAATAAGAACATTTACTTTTCTTTACTCTTTGCAGATTCATTCTTTTATGTTCAGGTTCTGTGAGAACTGTTTGGTTCCTGCAGGAAAAGAGCTGAAAGATCATTAAAGAGCCGAGACCCTTCTGACGGAGGAACCACCGCAAATCTTTACCACAAAGAATCAGATCACATGTTCCTGAGGAGCAGTTTTCTGATTGGCCCACAAGGGTCGGTGTCGGCGGGCGCCATGTTGTGTCCCTACTTGTGTCGACAGTCCTGATGTCATCGTCTCCGCCTCGCCCTCCAACAGTTTCACATCGTAATAAAAAGATCTTTTGACTGACAGCTGGAAGTCAGTGATTCTGATCCGGCACTCTGGTTGGGTGATACTGCGGTCCCAGAATCCCTGCTGTCTGTCGGCCACAGGCACAGTGTCATCAATCAGACCGTAAACATGACACCGCCTTTTGCATCGCAGCAGCGGGAGGCGGACCGGGTCAGAGGTCAGATGTGTCGAGGGCACCACGCCTCCAAGGCAGCCATGTTGATTTCTCTCAGGTCGCCAAAGTCATCGCCATCGCTCTGTCGTAGTACTCGCCGCTGTCGCTGTGGTCGCCAAAGTGGGCGTAAACTGGTCGACGCTTTCTGCTGGAGACGACGACACAGAATTTATTCGTTACTTAAAACTAAACGAGTTCAGATGACTGCGCAGTTTTAGAACGAGCACACGCTGACGTGAAAACTTTACCGCTCGCACCACCGCCTCTGGAGGGGACACACCATGTAGCGAGGATGGCCACCTGGAACACTTCCTCTTATTGGCTACGAGAAAACAACAAAATACAGTGTTAAAGAACTACAACTGCTTCATGGTTAAAACTACATCTGGTCCAACAGGAACTTCCTGGTTAAAGAACTAGTCCTGTTAGAGGACATAGAAGCAGACGGGTAGAAGGTACCCAGCCTGTGGAAGGTGTAGTGACCTCCATGTACTCTGACGCGTGAGAAGGTGGTGCAGCTGGCGACTCGTGGACTTTTCCAGGTGTCATGACGGAAACTCCTGCAAACAGACAGAAACTCAGCAGGTAACGCCAGCTGATCTCAGTCGAGCTGAACAGGTGGTCATGTGATGTGAGTGTCATACCAACCACGCCGGGTCCCTGAACTTCCTCCACGTTACCGCCAGACGTGGTGATTTTCCAGTAACGCTGTCGAGCTGACAGGCGGCTTCAGGCGGGCGCCGCCGACATCTCTATTCTGAAAATACAGACAGACCTACTGACAGACAGACTTACTGACAGACAGACAGACCTACTGACAGACAGACAGACAGACAGACGAGAGACAGACAGGTACCTGATCGGTGGTAGAAGAAGTGCGTGGATGGACGGAGGACAGCTCGGGCAGGAAGGAGGTAGAAACAGAGACAGTGATGTCACCGGTGGTCGCCACACACGCCTTATCGCACATACCTGCAGACACGTGACATGTGGACGTGGACATGTGGACGGACGTGTTCACTTCAGAACGCGTGTTAATAAATGACTGTCTTCACAGGAATCATCAGGTTCAAACATTTTATTTCAGTACAGTGAAAAGAAAACTTGCTGCAACAGGAAGTGATTTTTTTACCTGAAGATCTGGTCTCTGATGATTGGATATTCTCCTGTGACGCACGCTGTGGACGTAGCTTGTGAACCACTCCAGGAAACAGGAACCTGAACAGGAACAGGAACGATGAGTTCTATGTTCAGAAACACGTGAATCGTGTGTTTATTTCACAGAAGATGAACAAACCTGTGATGAACATGTCGTATGGCTGAAGGATCCTGAGCCGTCTGATCCTGAAACACACATTCATCAACACATTCATTCATTTTCTTTAAATATTTTGACACAAAACTCAAGTGTGAGCTGTGATTTTAGCTCAAACAGGAAATACAACAACAGAGGCACGTTAAAACTCCAGGCTGCAGGAAAAGTAGATTAGACTTCAAAACCCAAACTATCATTTAAAACATTTTTAATACCACAGATTTACATTTGTTTACTGTCATATCTGTATGTAACAATAACTGCTAATAACAGAACTGATTAAATCATGCAACAGAAAATGGATGATGACCCTTTATTTAAATTTCTGCTGACTTTAAAGGCAAACTTAAAAACTTACCTACCTATTTTATTAATTTTACCAGATTTTTTTTCAGCATGAACAGTTATTTTATTATTTTCATCAATAATGTTTTCTTTTATCCCTTTAAATTTGATATTTAGCATCTTTTTAGAAGAAAATACATCCGTCTAAATCCACAGATTCCAGCTCTGAGAGATTTGAGTATTTTGAAAGCGCGCGGACAGGACGGGTAATGGACGGGACAGGGTAGAAGCTCAACACGCGCGCCCTCCGCCGGCCCAGGGCCATGTACTGGCTGAGTCCTGTGTGGAAGCAGAAGGTGAGCGGGAGGCAGCGTCTCATCCCCATCCTCTGAGGGAAACCGCCGCCGCCGCTCCACGCCCAGCAACACCTCGGAGCGGTAGTGGTTAGATAGGACATGCTGCCCATCAGCCTGAGGACACATGGACAGACAGGTAGACAGGAGGTGGTCAAAAAGACACACAGACAGACAGATGATCAGAGAGCATGTCATCATCAGACAGATACCGACCCGGGATGACCAGTTTCTGTCCGTTGTGGATGCACGAGCAGCGGTAGTCGTCTGGCAGTTTGCAGCTGATCTGAGCCTCGATGTCATTAAGCTCCGCCTCTGTGGCGCCCTCTGGTGAGGAAAACAAGCACAACAGTGATGATGCAGAATCACAGGAGCTGTTAGAGGAGAGAATATTCATCTGCACAGAAACCAAATCATTCATTTTAAAGATCAAACTTTATGACCTGAGGAGACAGAAAATCACCACGGTAACAGAAATAATCATGTTACAGTCCAGCCAGCTAACATATTAATGACACAACTGACCCTCCATAACTGCAGCTAACCTTAAAGCTAGCCCCCTCTGTGTGTGTGTGTGTGTGTGTGTGTGTGTGTGTGTGTGTGTGTGTGTGTGTGTGATGACTTTGAGTGATGTGATCATGCGTGGACACTCTGCTGCAGGAAGCTCTTCAGCTGCTCCACGCTCTCTTCAGGACGGTAGTACTGGATGTAGCGACCCAGGTCTCTGTAGTAGTGTTTGAACAGACAGTACCAAGACACACCGCCTGCAGCCGGTCCGCACTGGACACACACACACACACACACACACACACACACACACACACACACACACACAGACAGCTCCAGTCAAAGGTCAAACCATGTGTTCCAGTCTTTATGCTAAGCTAGGCTAACTGCAGCTCAGACAGCCTCAGAGGTGGAGGAAATGTTGAACTGTTCCTTTAATAAATCAGACAGTGTGAATGTGAGTCTCACTCTGTGAGCAGCCAGTGTTTGGAGCAGAGCGTCTTCCACAGAGGGTTGTGTTTGGACAATTCATTCAGCCGACTCACATAACTAAATTGCAGCAGAGAGGAGACACAGAGGAGAGACAGAGGAGAGAGAGACAGAGGAGACAGAGGAGACACAGAGGAGAGACAGAGGAGACACAGAGGAGAGACAGAGGAGAGACAGAGGGGGACAGAGGAGACACAGAGGAGAGACACACAAGAGGACAGAGGAGAGACAGAGGAGACACAAAGAGACAGAGGAGACAGATTTTATTAATGTCAAAGTAAAAGTCAGTTCCTGAAAGGACAGAAAGAAAGAAAATAAATACAGGAAAAAAATAAATAATAAAATAAATAATATATTTTATATAGACATATAATATAAATAAATAAACTAATAAAATAAGAATAAAACATGTTTTGCTTAATGATTCATTTAAGGTTATTTTCTGCACACTTGAGCTACATCTCATGGGTACATATAAACCACTAATTTGGAAATTTAATTATTCATTTTAGTTTTTAAAATTCATTTATTTATTTTTAAATTTAAAAATGATTTTCCTAAATTTATTTTTATACACTTAATTACTTTTAATCTATTTATTTTCAAAAATCGATTTTTCTTTATTTTTATAACTTTTTATTTTAACATAAAATAATTAAAATCATATTTTCTTCTTTATTTTGATTCATATATTATAATTTATTTTATTATTTTCATATTCAAGTGATTTATTATATTTATTTTTAATGAAAAATAAAAAGTTTTGAATTCTCTATTTAATTTTATTTTTTGCCATAAATAAATTAAAAATTAATAAATATATTAAAGTGAATCCCAAACCTTAAATTAATCTATTTACATGAACCTGAAATCTTTTAAAAGTCTTTATTTAGTTTAATTTATTTGTGGGTTTTTTTTGTTTTTGTTTTTGCTTTATTTTATTTATCATTATTATTATTTAGTTGTTTTGACTTTCCTTACTTTGTTGACGTAGTATTTGGTGTGTAAGTATCTTGACTAGTGGAGGAGGTGGACTATGATGCAGTTATGAGCTGTATTAAGGCACTGCGTCACTTTATGACTGAGGTCTTGAGGAAAGTCTGAATTTATTTATTTCCTTCTTTTGTAAAAATCACATTAATAATCTGACGAGTCCTCAGATTAATCTGTGATCATCACAAACACTCTGAGAAAACTTCTGTACTTTCACTGATACTTTTACTACGTAATACTGAGATTATTACTACGCACAAATGTAAACAAATCGTTAGCAGTTAGCCTGTTAGCTGGCTAACTGTTAAAACATGTTAATCAGACTACAGTCGTCCTGTTAGCAACATTAGCTCGTTAGCTCCAGTCTGTGGAGATGAATATGACTGTCAGCTGTGATCTGCTGCTGTCTGACTGTTTTACAGGCTGATTCCACAGCGCCTTTTACTTTTGTTAGCGTCGCTTAGCAGCTGCCTAACTCTAAATTCGCGAGAGTTCTTATATTTAACCCAAATCTTGATGTTTCTCTGACAGTAACGTGATGTTTTCTGTCCGTAACTCTACAGATCCGAACCATATAAATCGTCACGTCATCAAACATCATTACTTATTTAAAATACACATTAACGAAATAACGCGTACAAATCTCGCGAGTTTAACATATGTTTGGTTCCCTTCACTGCGGCTTGTTTTGTGTGTTCTGTTAAGAACCTCCATGTCTCGTGTGTGTGTGTCCTGTGTGCTGCAGGCGGGGACGGGCTGTGGACTCGACACTCACTGGATCAGGTCTCTGAAGTCCAGGAAGGACAGAATGAAGCAGCGGGTCTGATGGGAGCTGATCCATCCGGAGCTCCGATGAGGCAGCCGCCATTGTTATCTACTTCTTCTTCTCCTCCTCCTCCTTCTTCTTCTTCTTCTTCTTCTTCTGCTCTGAACGGCGGCTGCTGGATTACCGCCACCTACTAAAATGCAATTGGTCACATGCTGTGTTCCTCACAGAAGGAAACCAATCACAGTAGCTCCTCTCAAATGGGACTGATGTAAAAGTAGAAATACGTCATCCAGGCGTTCTGTAACAATAACAAGCAAGCTCTCCCTCTTTCATTCAAACAAAAAGCGGTAATGGTGACAGCAGGAGAAAAACTAAATTAAATCTCAAGATGTTATTATAATTATTCATTATTCCAGGTAGCTTTTAAAGTTGGATTGTTTTTATATGGGTGAAAAATACAGCATAATTC
The DNA here is from genome assembly GCA_020091685.1 of Lutjanus erythropterus. NCBI lineage: Eukaryota > Metazoa > Chordata > Actinopteri > Lutjaniformes > Lutjanidae > Lutjanus > Lutjanus erythropterus. The sequence continues at coordinate 468,496 of CM034614.1, forward strand.
ATGTATATATACTGCCTCTGAAGACAGAAAGAAATCTCAGTTATTTAAATTTTTGATTGCATTTCTATGCTGAAGTTTTTATAGGTGTTTCTATAGGCTTTGTGTAGCAGTGTGGTTCTACAAGCAGGTCAGTGCATCATTAGATGGTTTCAGAGAGTTACAAGCTTCTGTAAATGCATCATGAAAACAATACAGCATGTATTGATATTAAAAAATGTACTTTGTAATTTGTACTTTTGAATACTTAAGTATTTTTAAAAACATGTACTTGTGAATACTTAAGTATTTTTAAAAGCAAGTACTCTAATACTTTAACTTGAGTAAAGTTTTGACTGAGCAACTTTCACTTGTAGTTGAGTAATATTTGACCAGGAGTATCTGTACTTTGACTCAAGTACTGGGGTTGAGTACTTTGTCCACCACTGACTGTGGGTGTGTGTTGGACCGTGTGTCCCCTCAGTATCACAGAGTAAATATTTGCTGTGAGTCCTGCTGACTCAGAGCCACACTGAGCTTCAGAGGGACATCTCTCCGTCTCTTTGACTTCAGATGTCTTCAGATGTCTTTTTCTTCAGTCCCATTGTGCTGTTGATGAGTGTGGTGTCACCTGTTAGACGGTGTCTCAGGTGTGGGCGGCGGAGAGGTGACGGGACGTGAAGTTGGACTCTGAGCTGAACTCAGGTGTTCGTTTGCTCAGGTGACGTGTGTGTAAACAGCGCAGGGACAAAAAGTTCACGGTGATGCCGGATGGTCCGATGTCTGCAGTGTTACTGTGAGGACACGAAACAGGACGTCCACGTTCAAGTGAACTTTGATGTCCTCTGTGGCGCCACCAACAGGTCAAATCATGAAGGTGACAAATATCAACACTGTAAAGTCATATTAGATGAGATGGGCAATTATTCACTGTTTTCATTACAGTTACAATTTTAAAAAAGTAATCAGATTACAGACATGCAGAAAAGATGGTGATTATTAGTTGGAATATACCTTTAATGTGGAACTTTTAATGAAGAACATGTGCACACATTCCAACACCGCTGTGGTCTGAGGGAAACCAGCTCATCTTATACTCTAATGTTAGCTACACGGTCCAACCGCTAATGTTAGCTACACGGTCCAACCGCTAATGTTAGCTACACAGACCAACCGCTAATGTTAGCTGCACAGACCAACCACTAATGTTAGCTGCATAGTCCAACCGCTAATGTTAGCTACACAGACCAACCGCTAATGTTAGCTGCACAGACCAGCTGCTAACATTGGCTGTGTACATATTTCTATATTTATGACTGTATCTATGTATGCTAACAGTGGATGTTGTCGTGTCCATCAGATTCTGTTGGTTGGTTGAGTCAAAGTAAACATGTTGAGACTCACATCAAACATGTCCGACTCATCACTCATACTTTGACCCTTTGGTCAATACTCACCCACACACACACAGACAGAGACACAGAGACAGACGGAGACAGACAGAGTGAAGACGGACTCTTCTGGATCTGGTTCTGAGGTTCTGTTTGGGCATTTGGATCATGGTGGGAACAACACTGAGGCCAGCTGCTGTTCTCCTGCTGTTCCTGCTGCACAGCTGCCTGGCTGACCAGGGTACGTCCACGTTACTGCAGTACTCCTGCTCACACATGAAGGATTAGTATTAGTACTCGCTGGTAAACTGGTTATACTGCATATAAATGTCTCTGTTTTACTGTAGATTGATAGAAATAAACTTAAAAACTAATTTACAAACCGAGCTAAATACAGTACTTAAGTGATTACAATATTTAGTTTACCTTAAAGGATGGAAATGTGCTGGACAGAATAATGGAAACACAAATGACCATAAAGTGTCACGTTTATGTCATAATGAGTTTCTCACAAGCTAAGATGTTCAAAGAGTCTTTGACAGCACTGATTTGACTTTTTCTGTCTGTAGTTTTTCTCAGCAGCCAGGTGGCCTCGCAGGTGTTTGTCAGGAGCCGTCGGGCCAATCAGCTGTTTGAGGAGGTGAAAGCAGGTAACTTTAGTATTCAGAACAACAAAATGTTGCATTGCTTGCTACTCTGGCTAAAAACTATTTTTAAGTCATATTGTTTACCAGCTAACTAAAAAGGTACAAAATTCTTGCACTGTTTACTAGCAAGCTAAAAAAAAAAATTCTTTGCTAACTAGCTAAAACGGTAACACAATGTTGCATTCTTTGCTAGCTAGCTAGCAAAAATAAAACAAAACAAATTGTTAGCTAATTAAAAAGATAACAGGTTGTTACATGTTTTGTTAACTGGCTTAACAGCAAAACAGCAAAACACAAATATTATATTGTTTACTAGTTACCTAGAAAAAAAAAAGTTTACTAGTGAACTAAAAAGGTAACAAAACGTTGTGGTGCTTGCCAAACAAAAAACGGGTTATTGTAGATAGCTAAAAAGTTTTTAAAAACTTTGGTTTGGTAAGTACCTAAAGAAGTAACAAAATATTACATTGTTTATTAGCTGGCTAAAAAGTAAAACAAAACAAAAAGATGTTATTTGCAAGCTAGCGAACAAACTAAAAAGGTTACATTGCTCGCTAGCTAGTAAGTTTAAAAAGAGGGTGCATTGTTTGCTAGTTACCTGAAACGTCAGTTAGCCTCCATGATGGATCAGCACAGACGCTCTAACTTCTGCTTTGACACAAATGATCTGGACTGAGTCGGTCCCTCAACTTTCTATATTTTTACATTTAATTCAGGTTTAGAGTAAAAATGAAACTGAGGTTTAAACTCTTAATTATAAGATAGGTTTAAAGTTTGGTTTAGGTTTACGTTGAATCGAACAGAAAGTGAATGAATGTGAGTTATTTTGATTCATGTGAATGATTTGGTCACAGGGAACCTGGAGAGAGAGTGTGTGGAGGAAATCTGTGACCATGAAGAAGCCAGAGAGGTGTTCGAACAGACGGACAAAACAGTACGACTGATTTCATTCACTTTAATACAACAGTACTCGTAGTAACAGTACTCGTAGTACTTGTAGTGCTGCTCAGTTCACAGTGTAACCATGAACTCTGTTCTCTTTAGGAAAAGTTCTGGCTGCTATATCAGGGTAAGTACACTGTAAAGAAAAACACACTGGACTAAAATAAAAACTGAAATATTTAATGATAAACTGATTTTGTTCTGATGTGGAACCTTTGATTCCATCAGAATAAAAAGAAACAAAACATTCTCCAGCAACAAGACGTGAGACTTTATTCAGACAAACAGTTCAAGTTTGAAAGTTTCATTTTCATGATATTTGTGAAGTTTAATCAGATGTGCTGCTCTGTCAACACGAACAAAGTCCAGAACAGATCACACACACGCTGAGAACACAAATATCTAACTACCTGTCTCTCTCTCTCTGTCTGTCTCTCTGTGTGTCCGTCTGTCTTTCAGACTGTAAAGGAACTCAGCTGGTTAGAACACAAGAGAACATCGACCTTGTCAGACAGTGTGTCGAAGGTAAGAAAACACTGCAGCAAGAAAATATGATTTCATAAAATAAAACAACAGGAGCGCTGACAGTGTGTGTGTGTGTGTGTGTGTGTGTGTGTGTGTGTGTGTGTGTGTGTTCAGGTCAGTGTATTTCAGGTACAGGAGTGAACTATGAAGGAAACATCAACATCACAAAATCAGGGAGACAGTGTCAACACTGGAGACACACCTTCCCCCACCCCATTATCAGGTAACTAACCAACCAACCAGCTGACTGACTGACCAATTAACTAACTAACTAATGAACAGACAGACAAAGTAGGTAATGAACAAAGTAACTAAAGTAATTAACTAAGACTTGTCTGTCTGTCTGTCTGTCTGTGTGTGTGTCTCTTGTAGAGAATTTAACGTCTCAGAACCAGACAGCATCCTGCACGAAAACTTCTGTCGAAACCCGGACAACCGTCAGGAGGGACCCTGGTGTTTCACCATAGACCCAACAGTCCAGAAAGAGTCCTGCACCGTCCCCAGATGTGGCAAGTATCTGCTGGTACTAGTTAGTACCACTAGTTAGAACTAATACTGAAACACAGAATATGTGCTGGACAATAAAAGGACACATTTGATCTGAAAACAAAGACATTTTTAGTCACTGAATTGTCACTGTCTTCTTCTTCTTCTTCTGTCTAGGTGAGGAGTTCGTCCCGCCCACTCTGGCGCCTGAACCAGTCAAATCTGGTGAGTGTTTACAGAACACTGGCGTGGACTACATTGGCGACCTGTCCGTCACCACGGGAGGACACGCCTGTTTGCAGTGGTCATCGCCGGAGGTAGAAGCTCTGAGCCGGGACAAGGAGTTCATCCCCGAGGTCCCTCTGGACGCCAACAAGTGCCGTAACCCTGACAACGACCCCGAGGGCCCCTGGTGCTACGTGGAGGTCGGTGGAAACGTGACGGTCGACTACTGTGACCTCGAGCTGTGTGGTAATGAAATACTACAAGTACAAATACACTGTATGAGTACCAGTACTACCACAGAATATTACTGAATAATCTCAGTGGTTAGTGGAAAAACAAGCTAGAGCTAAAGTACTGCTAACTAACTAACCAAGTCATACTAAAAATGTTTACCAACTCACGACTAAAAAGCTACCAGCTCTCACCTGTCTGTCTCCTAGACGACTCGTTGCTTGGCGACACGTTGACGACGGAGACAGAAGGCAGGGAGCGTTCCGTCCTGGGACCCGCCAAGAAACTGTTTTTCGATCCTCACACCTTCGGAAAAGGAGAGGACGGTGAGTCATCGGGCGCCGTTTACCAAAACCTGACTGGCTGATTAATAACTAGTCATTAAACAGGTAATGCAACTCACACTTTCAATGACCCATTTACTGACTGGTTAAAAGAAAAACACAGAGGTACGCCAACTGGTTACATGACTTGGTAGTTAACTGGTTTACTGGCTGGTTTACCGACTGGTTTCCCGACTGGTTGTGTCGCAGTGTGTGGACAGCGCCCCCTGTTTGAAGTGCTGAACAAAAAAGATGCAAAAGAGGACGAGCTGTTGGAGTCGTACAGAGAAAAACGCATCGTCGGGGGCGATAACGCCGAGGTGGCGTCCGCACCATGGTAACCACATGATACAATAAGATGTCACCATGGTAACCATATGATCCAAACGTTCCCGTGTGCCAACAGAGGCGTGATACAGAGTGTGTGTGCAGGCAGGTGATGCTGTATAAACGCAGCCCTCAGGAGCTGCTGTGTGGCGCCAGTCTGATCAGCGACGAATGGATCCTCACCGCGGCTCACTGCATCCTCTACCCGCCCTGGAACAAGAACTTCACCACCTCCGACATCCTGGTCCGCCTGGGAAAACACAACAGGGCCAAGTGAGACCTTCTGTCTGACCCTGATCTGTGTCCGTGTCCTCCTTCAGAACGGGACTGATCAGAACCTCTGTGAAACTTTGCAGGTTTGAGCGCGGCACCGAGAAGATCGTGGCGATCGACGAAATCATCGTCCACCCGAAATACAACTGGAGGGAAAACCTGAACCGTGACATCGCCCTGCTGCACCTGAGACGGCCCGTTAACTTCACCAACGAGATCCACCCCATCTGTCTGCCCGACAAGAAGATTGCCAGGACGTAAGACAGACACACAGACCTGTAATAAACATGTATCCACGCAGACCGCTTTCTGACTGACGTTCTTCTCTGACAGGCTGATGTCTGAAGGCTATAAGGGTCGAGTGAGCGGCTGGGGGAACCTGCAGGAAACCTGGAACCCAGCAGCCAGAAATTTACCCACCGTCCTCCAGCAAATCCATCTACCAATCGTAGACCAGTCCATCTGCCGCAGTTCCACAAGCGTCAGGATCACAAACAACATGTTCTGTGCCGGTAAAGTTTTGACTTTTGTTCAAAGAACCACATGTGAACCTGTGAAGACGGTTCTGAAGGTGTTCTGTTTTAGGCCATTAAGAGCATGATGCCTGTTAATAAATTCTCACATTTTAACGCACAATAAAAACACGTATTGTTACATACCTAAAATGTTAGCATGCTGACATGCTAAACTAAGAATATTAGCATTAGCATGTTAGCATTAGCATTAGTAAATGTTTCTGAATGTATAAAACATTTTAAGAACACAACAAAAATAGTTTAAGTGTATTAATCAGCACTGTTTGGAAAAAAAAATAAGCGTCTCTGAGCTGCTAACAAACTGTTTGTCTCAGGTTATAAACCAGAGGACGCCCAGCGTGGAGACGCCTGCGAGGGAGACAGTGGTGGACCATTTGTGATGAAGGTGAGAACCTGAAGGAGACCACGTCACTTTGTCTCCTGTTAGATGTTTACAGTCCGTTTATAAATGAATGACCGTATCTGTCCTTGTGTTCAGTACGAGGCAGAGAACCGCTGGTACCAGATGGGCATCGTGTCGTGGGGTGAAGGCTGCGACCGTGACGGAAAGTACGGCTTCTACACTCACCTGTTCAGGATGGCCAGGTGGATGAGGAAAGTTATCGACAGGGCGGGAAATGACGACGACTAGACACGTTTCCTGTTCTGCCTGTCAAGTGAGATGATGCAAATAAAGTTTGTTCACAACCTACCACGCTAATCTCTGGTCTCATTAAAGTCACAATAATAAAAAAAAAGAAAGTCAGAATATGTAACGCAACAACGTTGGCAATAAAAACTCATGTTACCATGAAAAAAGCTAATGTTAGCATAAAATAAAACTAACACAAACACCCAATGTTAGCATGTCATGTTAGCAAAAAAATACTAACATTAGCAATAAAAACCTAAACTAAGAACAAAAAATAAAGGTTCATATAAAAAGACTAAACGTTAGCATAAAGAAACATACATTAGCATGAAAAAGAGTTGGTATGAAAGACGCTAGCATGAAAAACTGCTAGCATAAAATAACTGTTAGCACGAAAACAATGTTAGCATAAAAATGTTAGCATGTTGTGTGATTTAAAAAAGTCCTAAAATGTTCAAATAAAAATCAATTGTTAACATTAGAAACCAACGTAGCATAAAAAACTGTTAGCATTAAAATTAATGTTAGCTTTTTATGCTAACATTAGCAGAAAAAATAATTTTAGCATGTCATGCGATTTAAAACAGAGTCAGAATATGAAACACAACAGTTTTTATATATGCAAAGCACAGATACAAAATCTCCATGGCAACACAAACACTGAGTCTGGACTCTCAGTTTTCGACGACGCAGCGTCATCGTCTGGTAACAATCACCTCATCAGCTGGTTAAACAAATTGTGCTGAACTTCACGAACTTATAGGAGAAAATAAAGAATTTTTTTTACACGTGAAGAGTCGTGAAGCAGCTGAATACATGCACATTAAGACACGTTCATGACACGTTCATGACACGTTCATGACACAGCTCTGACATCATTCAATCATCTGTGTCTTGAAGACTCGTTGATGTCAGAAGTTCGGGTGAACGTCTCACCGACGAGTCCTGTCTTTTGTTTTTTTCAACGTGTTTTTTGAGGATTCAGAACAAACAGTTGTCTCGTTTTCCTCGTCTGTTGACTTTATGATTTAATCTGTTAACTGTCAGAAAATAGAGAAAAGGTCCAGTGAGATGTTCCGAATCTTCTCACGGAATAAACTTTTCATCTGATACATAACTTTTATGTTTGTAAATCACTGAAACTGAACTTTGGAGGCATTTCTGATCAACCTATAATGTTGATCAATTTACCTTTTACTAATACTGATTATTAATATGTCACCAAATTATCATTTCCTCTAATATTTTTTCAAAATCATTCAGCCTTTTTAGTACACAGCTGTTTAATAATAAAAATAATAATAATAATAATAATATTTTTTTTAACACATTGGTATCAGATGGTTAATCAGGCTGAAACGTTCAAAGTTCAGACATGAGAACCATTAACAGGAAGGAAACCGTGGAACATCTCTAAACTACAGATTATTTTTATTGTAGATGAATCTGTTTTAATTAATAATTTGGTGTCATGAGCTCAGCAGACGATGCTCGTCACGTCTTTAAACGTCCCAACAGATATTCAGTTTACAGCCACAGAAACAGAAAAGAAACAGGTTTGATTAAAGAACAATAAACTGATTGAGTCCACGTCTGTGTTCTCGTAACGACGACTCGTTCTTCCTCTGCAGCCTGAAGCTCATAGAACATGCAACAGAACCAGGTTTTCTAATCATTCAGGGCTCCTCTTCCTCCTCCTCCTCCTCCTCCTCCATCATCTCCTCCTTCTCTACCACCACCGCCTCGCTGTCAGCCGTCCCGTGGGTCAGCAGGTGTCTGTTCAGGTGAGTTTTGCGGGTGTAGCTCTTGGGACAGTAGAGGCAGGCGTACGGACGGACGCTGCTGTGAGACAACATGTGCTTCTTCAGGTCGAACTTCCTCCGCAAACATTTACCGCATTCTGGACACGAGAAGGGCTTCTCTCCTGCAGAAATGAAAATGCAAATGAAAACGTGAGTATTTTTGAATGAGGTTTGGTGAGAGACAAAAATATGAGCCTTGTTTGAATGAGGTGGCGCCCTGTGGCGCGTCTCACCCGTGTGTATCCTGCGGTGTTCGGTCAGGTGACAGGAGATGGAGAAGGCCTTCCCACAGTCCTGACAGACGTACGGCCGCTCCCCCGTGTGCGTCCTCATGTGTTTCTGCAGGTCTCCTCCGGATGGCCAGCCCTTCCCGCACACCGTGCACACGTACGGCCGCTCGCCGGTGTGCCGTCGCACGTGCACGTTGAGGCCGGCGAGTGCAGTGAAGTCTTTGGGGCAGTAGGGGCAGCGGTAGGGCCGCTCTCCGGTGTGCGTCCTCAGGTGGCCCTCCAGCCCGTCGCGTGTCTTGAAGCGTTTGCCGCACTGTGGACACAGGAAGCGGCTGTCGGCGCTGTGGCTGGCCCGATGAGAGTGGAGGCCGGTCAGAGAGCCGTACGTCTTACTGCACTGGTCACACTGGTACGACCGGAACGTGTGTGTGCGCTGGTGGATACGGAGCTGAGTCACTCCTGGACAGCAGACACAAAAACATGTCAGTTTTTCAATGAGGTTTGGTGAGAGACTTTATATGAATGAGGTTTGTCGTGTGCAGACATCCACCTGCGGCGTGGCGAGTTACCTGAGAAGCTCTGGTCACAGAAGCGGCAGTTGTAGCACGGCTCGGCGCCCTCCACCGAGTGCGTCTGCAGGTGTCGGAGCAGCTGCGTCTGAGAGCTGAACGTCTGGTCACACACCGTGCAGGTCAGGTCCGGCACGCGGTGCTCCAGGCGGTGCGCGTCTCTCTCCTTCGCCGACTCAAACACTTTGTCACACCTGCTGCAGGTGAAGCCTCCTTTGTCCAGGTGGGTCTGCTTGTGATTGGTCAGGCTGGACAGGTGGTGGAACTCCTTGTCGCACAGGCCGCAGTGGTAGACGGGCCGCGCCCGGTGCGTACGCTGGTGCGACAGCAGCTCCGCTTTGGTCTTGAACATGGCGTTGCACTGGAAACAGGTGTGGGTCCTGGAGGGGCGGGGCTCTGGGACGTGGGGCTCCGGGGGGCGTGGCTCCTCCTCAGGACCACCAGGCTGAACGTGCAGGTTAACGGCTCCGGACATCGTCGATAACGCTGAGCCGCACGACTTATTGGTGCGCAGGTGACGGATCACCTGCAGACAACAGGTTTAACAAGTATTCAGATATACTTTACTAATACTACAGTACAAGTACTACATTAAAATCTAACTGCAGTTAAAGTACTAAAGTATGAGAATGTATACTTACTTAAAAATGAGAGTTTTTGAATGAGGTTTGGTGAGAGATTGGACAGTTTGTGTTACTGACCTGAGAACGGTAGATGAAACATTTGCCACACTCAGGACACTTGTGAGCCACCCGCTGAGAATTATGGGAAATGCTGTACAGAGGGTTGGCTGTGACCTCAGAGCAGGACTGATCTGATTGGTCAACTGTGGAGAGACGAGGGAGTAAGAGACACTCAGAGGGTGTGTTCAGTCTGTGTGTCTGTGTGTGTGTGTGTGTGTGTGTTTTGTTACCGGTGTCTTCTGATTGGATGATAGCAAAGTTTCCAGGTGAGTCCTTCAACCTGCCAGGAGAGAGGTGATTGGTGGATTGAGACATGAGGGAGGACACAGCTGACATGTGGACAAACAGAACAGTGTGTCTCACCTGTCCACGTCCAGGATCACACGTGTGACGTCACAGTTGTCACCACCCGCCGCTGAACTCTGACTGGACGCCTCCTGCTCCGCTGGAGACACGGACTGACCAATCACGGTCTCCTCTACGTCCTCCTGCTCGTCCTCCGTCATCACAACCACCTCCACCTTCACCAGCTCCACGTCCAGCTGCAGAGGACTGGCGGCATCAGGGACGGCGTCTGATTGGTCCTCTGTGTCGGTGAGAGGAGGCTCAGGATTGGTCAGTTTGGTGAAGAGGGGGTGGGACCAGGCTGACAGGAGCGTCTTCTCTATGTCGTGACCCACTGAGGAAAAATAATCGATCAACAGTAAATACTGCTAAAGTGTAATCGGATTACATTGTTTAACTGCGCTCTATGTGCTGAACGTTTTCGCGGTTTCGTACCCGTGGTGGTGGCTCGTCCCAGCAGACAGCTCTGATTGGTCAGCAGCTCCCTCAGGTCTTCCCTCTCTGCCTCCAGCAGGCAGTCATCCAGACCACCGGTGGCAGCATCGAGCCAGGAAGCAGCCTGACAAACAAAAAAAGTTTTCATTCTAGAGTTTTGATACAAAACTAGAAAAAAAACAAAAAACAACTTGGAGCTGCGGTGAACATTAGAGAACACATGACAAACCTCAGGTCGACCTCTGAAGGCGTCCAATAGTTTATGACCAAACACCTGTAGGACTGATGACATCAGCCAGAGCTGGACTCTGCGTTTACTGCTGATTAGCTAATGTTAGCATGCTAATATGCTAAGCTAAGATAATGAACATGTACCATTACACCTGCTAAACATCAGCACAGTTTAAACTCTGTTACACTCGACATCTTTAGGGTGACGGAAGGATTATCTGAGGACCTGTTTGAAGTCAGGCACAGGGAACAGCTGCTCGATCCTGGACAGGAAGTCGGCTATGAGCGACTGGAGGGCGGAGTCAAAGCTGTGGTTGAAGACGTCCTGAAACAGGCAGAGAGAACAGATTGAGAACCCGCAGAACGTACTGACACCTGTGTGCTGCTGGTGCTGCACTGACCTGCAGGAGGCGCTGTCTGTCCCCTGGACTGTCCGTCAGTCTGTCAGTCAGAGTCAACAGAGCAGAACACCACTCGTCCACCTGCTCATCTGGCTGCTGACACAACACAGACATCCAATCACAACACGTCTTTGTCCATTCAGACGGATCACAGAAACAAGTGAGATTCATTCATTGATTTTCTTCTTTGATCTGTTGAATTTGGTTTTGTTTTTCTGAGAACTAAACGTGGGAAACCTCAGCTGTTTCAGGAAGACGAGGAGGAGCAGGTTAGAGACATTTATAGTCCTCCTGTCTCAGCGTTACCTCGGAGCCGGAGTGGACTTTGTCCAGATGGGTGTGGACGGCCTGTGGGTCCGGATCACAGAGGGTCACCTGAAGCAGGAACAGTAAAAATCAACGATGGGACCAATCAAATATCAGCATTGGTGCCTGATTTAATGTTTGCATTTCGAAGCATAAAATAGCAAACTTGCATCATCATCATCATCATCATCATCATCATCACATGTGACTGTTACAAGCCTCAGTCCTACAGCTCCCCACAGTGGTTGGAAGACAAGCTTTCCAGATGAAGAAAAACTGGACGTGGATCAAGATGACATCAAACTTTTTTCTTCTTTTATCTTACCACTACTACCAACTTCTACTACGACTGCTAATAAACACGATGAAGTCAGAAAAAGACTTGATTTCAGCTTTGTGACGATGACTTCCAGCTGATCCAAGAGTAATAATTAGAACATTTCCCTCTGAAGTAGAAACAGATACAGTGAAAATACTCTGATGAAGTAAAAGTACCTCAGATTTAGAGCTCCTCCTGCTCTGCTCTGAATAATTAACCCTCACCTTGGCTCTGAGCGCCAGCAGCAGCAGACTCCTCTGCCTGTCCGTCAGCAGCTGCGGGACGGCCTCCGTTACCAGGGAAACGAAGTCCTCCAGCATCCCATAATGCCTCACGCTTTGCTGGCGTGCGACCTGCCACATGGCCGCAGTGAGCAGGCGGAGAGGAGGGACGAGGAGGCGCAGGGAGGAGAGGGGGGGAGCGGGGGCTGTGGGGGGGCATTTAGACAAAAGCACAGGTGTTAGTAATAACAGTAATGATGGCTGAGTGCCATTAAGCTGCCTCAGTCATCTCTAGGTCCTCATATACAGCTGTTCACAGCAGCCATTTTAAAACTGAACAGTAAACACAGGTGTTAGTAATCATACTAGTTAAGGTCACATTCCATTTAGTGGAGCAGAGCCTTTCCAGTGAGACAACATGAACGCTGGAACCCTAATTACTCCTCTGTTTCATGTCAAAATGGCTGCTGTGAAGACGCTCTGTACCAGGACCCGCAGACTGATTGTACTAATTAACAGTTTTACGAGCTAACGATCTACATCATGTGTTGGACATTATGCCGAATTTAGGAACAATTTTTATTTATTTAGAGAATATTCTAAATCCAGTGTCATTTGGTTTTCCTGCATCACAAAAAAACATCAAAACCTGAAATCTGAGATCATTTAAGTGGAGTTTGGCTGGAAATGGAACCCAGCCAAAACTCCATGCTTTAAATCCAAACTCTGACGTCTGTGGTCAGACTAGAAGAAGCAACAGCTTCATTTATTAAAATGTCATTTAATAGCAGTAGTGAGTAGTTTGATAATACAATAAAACCAGCCGAATTGAAGACAGGTGGACACTTGTTTAGAAAATATTTTAAACCCAGCTTTATTAAGTTTGCTGCATTGCTAATGAGCAGAGAAACCTAAAATCTGAGATTTTTTAAATGGAGTTTGGCTGGCAGTGGAAACAAGCCAAACATTTGACCAGAAGTAACAGATTAATTTATTAAAATGTCGTTTTTCATACTTGTCATTATGTTGTAGTAGAAGTTAAAATATCTGTTAAACTAATAGAAACACGTCTGCGTGGGTCAAATTGATCATTTTGGCATCATTATTATTGTTTAAATGCTTTTTTCCTTTGTTACACTGTAAAAAAAAAAGTTTAAAACATCATACAAATATAGTTTTTCACTGAGAGAAAATGACTCTTTGTGGACATTTTGACTTGTTATTGCAGGAAAAGAGTTAACAAGCTAATTTAAGCGTGTCAGTATGACCACGCCTTAACGGTGAGTAAACATTATTAATATTAGTTTGTTGCACTAACTTGGGACAAGTGGCCTGCTTCCATTTCCAACCAAACTCCATTTAAAGAGATCAGATTTAAGGTTTTGTTGCTTATTAGCACAGTAGGAAAACATATTAAAACTGAATTTTAGATATTTTCTAAATAAGTAAACTCTAGTGTTCAATTTGGGATATTGTCCAACACATGATGTGACTCATTACTCTGTGAAACTGTTAATTATTACAACCTTGTGTTGATCACAGCTGCCTCAGTCTCTGGTCCTGGTGCAGAGCTTGTTTCCCAGCAGCCATTTTGACATGAACCAGTAGAGTAAACACAGGTGTTACCAGACATACTAATTAAGGTTCAGCTCCATTCAGGCTGCTCTTACTGTACATGTTGGCTCACTGGGGAGGGTTTTCAATTTTCAGCTGAGGGTCGAAATGTCACTGAAAAACCTATTTAACTTTGCTAAAAACAAAGAAATATCCAAACACATAATTCAATAACATTTCAGTGAGGTTAACAGACCTGACACACAGTGGACATTTTGACTTGTTATAGCAGGAAATGAAGAGGTATACTGTTTACAGTCATGGATCATTCAATTATTAGTCTTATATTAAATTAACTTGGTTATAGTTAGTTAGATTACCTGCCCTTTACAAGGTTTTATTTAAATTATGTATTTAATAAATGAAACAGTTTCTTCTGCTGATCAGGTCACAGAAGTCAGAGTTTGGACCTTTAAGCATGGAGTTTTGCCTTGTTTCCATTCCCAGCCAAACTCAACTTAAAAAAATATCAAATTTAAGGTTTCGCTGCATCTTGGCGACAAAGCATAACTCAATTAAACGGATTAAAGATGTCTTCTTAATAAGGGAACTCTGGTCTTTAATTCGGCATAATGTCCCACACATGTTGTAGCTCGTTAGTTCGTCAAACTGTTAATTTTTACAGTCATGTGTTAATGACAGTGTCAGTCGTTACCAGCCTTTCATTTCACCAGTGCATCTCATGTTAGTTATTTATTATTTTACTGATTTTTGGGTGCTGATGAATGAATGCACGTGATAACGGGTGCAGAACTGTAAATATGAAGATGATGTGTTCCTTTACAGGAGAACCACAAACTGAGGTTCGTTCAGTAACGTTAGCTGGTTGTCTAAAAACGAACTGACGTTTTAACAGCTTTTAACCGTTTAAAACGCTTTTCTCAGCTTAAATAATGACCGTTTGCTATGATGCAAATATGCCGAATTAAACTGCAACCAAAACCGACCCATAATAGCGACTGTATAAATATCTGTTATATATTTACCTTTTATAAAGTTAAAGAATATTAAAAATGACATTTTTTGAGTGAAGTTTGGCACATATCGGTTCAAAGAACAAACACCCAAGTTGAACCAGCTGACCAACGTTAGCCCGACAAATGACACTCTACTCCTGATTAAAAACAGTAGAGCGATGAATAAAGAGCATCAGTACGTACCCATCCTGCTTCTACTGCTTTGTTCGCCTTCAGTACTCCTCTGATACCTGCTAGCAGGGTGAGCTAACAGCTAACTAACAGCTAACAGCAGCTCCGGCTCCGTGTAGAAGGTAACCCCAGAGCCGCGAGACATCTCGCGAGATTGACTCATTTTAACTAAAGTTATGATCTTTGTTTATCTCTGACTAATGGACACTGGAGTGGTGTAAGTAATCAGATTACAGTCACATCTAGTAAAAATGGGGATTCTTATCAGATCATATTATATCATGAAAAATAGTTTCACTGTTATCTTGTCTCAACATCTAATTTACAGAAACATTTACAGTCAAAAACAATCGCTAACATTAGCTAACATTAGCTGCTTAGAATAAATCCAAACTTTAGCACAGTTAGCAGTTGTTCTGTATAGCTAACATTAGCAGTTTATAATTTCTTTATTTCTTCGTTTTTTAAAAATGTATTTATTATCCATTTGTTATGTCTTTAGTTATTCTCCACTTGTTATTTATTTGTTTATATATTTGTTTGTTTTTGTTTAATGCATTGTCATTTTCTTCTCTGACACCATTATGCTGAGCACATGAATGCAGTCTTTGTATTAATGAATGTTTGTTAATAAATAAAAACAACAACACCCATCTAGCACTTCCTGTTCCGTTGTCACGTGACTGAGGTTAATTTTGGCCTCTGTGCTGCAGGTCAGGGGTTTAAAGCTCATTATGTGGAATTAAAGAAGAAGAAGAAGAAGAACTGTTCGTGCTGTCAGCTGTTCTTTATTATCATCACTTCTTTATGAACAACCATGAAAACTACTGAAGTCATGACATCAGCATATTTAAATTAGAGCCTGGTCAAAGCCACATTAATCAATATTATATAGCATTATTTTACATTTGAAACAATTCAGCAACTTTATTTTTAATAAATATTTTTGATATAAAGTTCTTTTAAAATTACAAATATGACCATGTGGAAAAAACCTTTCAGAATAAAAGCGTGTGGAACTTTGGAACATTCTAGGAACTGTGAACGAGTTTCTAAGAAGTGCTTCTAAATGTCTTATAATCTAACAATAAACATGTTTATTATGCTATTATTAATAGTAACATAGTCTTAATAGCAATAAGCATCTTATGAGCGTCTTATTACCTATTAACTGGCTCTGATTCCAAACACCTTCATATAAAGTGTTGGTCATCAGTTGACACGTTTGCATCAGATGATAAAAGTTAAAGTTTAAAATGAAAAATGAGCGATGTATCAAGCACTAATGCTGTTTGTAAGATTTAGCAGATCAATTATGCAGTTAACCACTTAACCGCTCGTTACCTAAACAATTTAAGCGGCTGTCTTGCCTGTCACCTCTCACCTGACACAGATACAGTAATAATCCAGGTGTAATCTCCCTCCTGCCTCCTGTGCTGCAGTAACTGGATTAACAGCGTTCACAGCAGCACAAGAAGCAAGAAAGAAACAGCAGAAGAGAAGCCAGAAGAACCCACAGCGAGCGGCAGGACGAGGAAACAGGCAGCTGAGGCCGACGTGTGGACCGGCTGGCCGCCATTTTGGAATTTTATTTTTCTTTCTGTATGGATCCGAGAGGAGCGGAGAGAGGTCGACAGTCAGCACTGGATTTGTGGCTCTGTTGCTCATGTAATCTGTCCATCCATCGCTTCTTCATCCCTCCGTCCTCACAGTATTTGCTTAGAATTATTAGCTCTAAACTTAGTAAAACTGGCTTTAATTTAGCCTCGATGTAAATTAACCAGGCAGCATATTAACCTGATTATAATTTAGCGTAGCCCCAACATAGCCTGAGTGTAATTTTATCTATATGTTATCTTGGCTATAAATTAGGTGGTTATAATTGAGGTGGCTATAATTTAGCCTAGCCTAAGTTAGCTTGGCTGTAACAAAGGCTTAGCCTAAATAACTGACTATTGTCTGGCCCTGTGGATTGTTTTGAATTATTAAGGCTTGGCTAACAAAGCCTAGCTGTAAAGGTAGCTAAACTGGCTGTAACTGGTTATAATCTCGCTGTCTGTAACTTTGTGTAGCTGTAACAAAACGTAGCCATAAATTTTAACTTAGCTTGACACAACTTAGCTTGATTATAACTTTATAATTTTGCTGATTTTATTTAGGTTTATTGTAACTTAGCAATGCTGTAATTTAGCATACTTAGCTTGGTTAAGTCAACTTGGACATGGCCTAATTTGGTTGATATTTAGTCCTGTGGTAAGTTAGCCTAGCTGCGTGTTAGCCTGGTTGTAATTCAGTCTGTTTATAAATTAACGTGGTATTAATTTTTCTGCTTTACGAAGAAGCTTAGCTTCAGTTATTCAGGTTGTGTCCTATCAGAGGCTTGTTTGTTTGCTAACCAGCCTGTCATTGATCTAAGTTGCATAACGTTAGCACAGAGTTTATTGAAGTGTAATTAGCGGTAGCCGTTAGCTGCTTTCCTCACAATGGATCCAGACAGAGAAGAAGCTGAGGTGTTTTTGGACACAGAAGAGCCTAGCCTTCTGAGAGAAGAGGAGGAAGAGGAGGAAGAGGAGGAGAGGGAGGAAGAAGAAGAGGAGGAGGAGGATGAGGATGAGGAGGAAGATGCTCGAATCTTCAATGCGTGGATGCAGCGGTGTAGAGGAGGACAACAGCAGGACAAAATCAGTGAAGAGGAGAAGAAGGGGGAGGAGGAGCCAGAGGGAGGAAGAGCGGAGAGCAGAAGCAGCTTGGAGACGCCGATCCGAATGAGGACCGACCGCCGGGCGTCACTGCCGTGTCCAGTAAGACATCGTCATCACATTCTGTCCACTAGGAGACTCGAGTCAGACTCAAGTGACACATTTTCTGACTTTAGACTCATCTGTTTACTATCAGACCTTGAACGCTCCAATATGTTGACTGTGCAGATGCATAGTGGAGGTGGCGGTGTGACCAGTTAAACCAGTTAACCCTGTCTCTGTCCTCTCTCTGTCCAGGCTACTCTGTCGGCCATGCAGCTGTCTCGCCTCCACTCGTCCACCCGGGCTCCGGTGACGGCGAGGGTTCTGCTGCGTCGCTCCTCCTCCCGCCGCCTCCTGCCATCACCGCAGGAATCCACCGCCCCCACACCTGAGCGAAGACCCTCCCTCATTCCCCCAATCCCAGAGGCCACAGCGCCCGAGAGGCGGAACACGTTCAGGAGACGCAACGTCATGTCGCTGGTGGGTAAACAGACTGATGTTTGGTTATGTTGCACATGAGGTGCCGTCCAGAGGTCACACGTTTAATATGAACATCCATCATTTTAAAGTATATTTATGACAGAAAATAAGGAGACAAATAAGTTAAAAGTGGACGAACATGTGAGGCAGCAGCAAATATCAGGATTTAACAACATGACGTCTTTGTGTTGCAGAGCGACGCAGACAGTGTGTGTCTCATCTGTCACAATGACTTGAACCGAGGAACCGGCGGCACCAGAGAGCTGCAGTGCACACACACGTTCCACAAAGAGGTAACACACACACACACACACACACACACACACACACACACACACACACACACACAGATTCTGAACAGCAGACTCTGAGCTGTGAGAGTTGAGGCGGAGCAGCCGGAGGACATCACAGGGAGAACTAGAAAAAGTTTTCCACATAAAATCTTTTTTCAGTTTTTTGTTCGTTAATCAGTGAATAAGAATTTTTCTGAACTGTGAATCAAGCAAAGCTCCAGAATGAAAATACAGAACTATAAATGAGCAGGTCCCCTTTAAAGCGTGTCTCTGTGTGTCTCTGCAGTGTATAGAAGAGTGGCTGTGGAGGAAACAGTCCTGTCCCACGTGTCACGTTCAGGTGTCCATGCCACAGCCCGTCTACTGGAACTCCACCCGGGTCAAAGTCCCCTGAAACCACCAGGAGGAGCGAGTTCCATCATCAAACGTACCTAAAACCGAAAACGGCGGCTGTGACGTCGCCTGAGTGGATGGATGCGAACATGACACAAGATACAGCAGCATTAATGATGTAGATATCAACAGCCAATCATGAAGCTCATATACAACCACAGTAACCTCACTCGTGTGTGTGTGTGTATGTGTGTGTCAGTGTGTGAGCAGTTAGTAATGTTTTACTGAACTGTTTTTACAATATTAGCTTTGTTGTTGAGATTTTTGAATAAAGTTTGAGTGTACGAGTGGAGAAAACAGTCTTTTCATTTTTGTCTTTTGTTATTTACGTTTGTTTTTGTGTTTTTTGTCTTTTACTTATATTTTTTATTCACTTATTTATATCTTTATTCAGTGTTCTTTATATTTCCCAGTTTATTTACTTTTATTAATTTGTCTTTATATTTCCACATTGTGTTTTTCTTTTGTATTTAAAGTTTTTTAATTGACTTATTCATTCCTTAAGTGATTTTTCTTTACATTTCCAAATTTATTTTCTTATTCTTTTACAGAATTATTACTTAACTGTTGTTCTGGCACTCCTGTGTTTGTAACCCGCTGAAGATCTCGCGAGAGTGATCATTTTAACCCAAACGACCAACTTTCTTTCAACCACACGAAGGTCTTTTTGTCCTTAAACACACCCGGATCTAAACAGTCACATCATAAGACCTCATTAGTTTGTACAACCAGCACAATTAACTAACAAGTCGTTTAAATCTCGCGAGAGTTGCTCACATCTTGGCGTTCCCCTCTCGACTCGACCCTGGCGTCCATGATGGTGAAACAGCGCCCCCTTTCTCGCGGGTTGTGGCCAGCGGCGGTACTGCAGGCGGAAGAGCTGCACCTGTTGAAGTGTGTGTGTGTGTTAGTGAGTTCTCCACCTTCTACACACACACACACACACACACACACACCTGGGAACCTTCTGGAAAGAGTTTAATCTAAAGTGAGACATTAAAAACTGGACTTTATGGACAAGTTAAAGAAGGTGCTGAGCGGAGAGGATGACGGGAACTCAGACGGAGCCGCCGGGATCCTGGAGGTGACGTTATAACGTCTCTGTTAGCATCTCTGTGTTGTTGTTAGCTGTTAGCTTGTTAGCTTCCACTGGGAGAGATAAAACTAACTAGTTAAAAAAAACACTGGTGACAAAAACTTAAGAGTTCAGAGATGAGGGAAAGTATTCGGATACTTTACTGCAATAAAAGTACTCATACTGCACTCTAAAAAATACTGCGTTACAAAAAGTACTGCATTGAAATTATTACCTCAGTGTACTCAAGACACTGTACTTAAAGTATTCAAAAAAAACCCATTTTAGCAAATATAATATTATGCTATATGACAATAATAAACTGTGACATTATAAGTCAAATTATGCTTTTTACATCAAAGTATTGAGACACTCAGTTATTTAATATGAATGTATAATTTAATATTAAGGTGTCTTTAATAAGTGTTAGTTAATAGGTAATAAAGCCCTCATCCGATGCTTATTAAGACTAATTTGTCTAACAAGACTAGTTGTTAATAATAGCATAATAAACATGTTAAGATTATTCAGATTATAAGAAGCTTTAACAGTTTATAAGCTGCTCATGGATGTTACTAAGTCTTATGAGTTTCTTATAACTGTTTATGACACTTATTGATTTCAACAATATGTTTACATTAATTAAAAAAAATAATAAATGACTGAATACGTTTTTTTTTTTTTTTTAATAAATATACCATTTTGTGACATACAGTATGCTGACAATTCTGTTTTAATTCCCTTCTTTTTTCGTTTACCTTCGGACTAATTTCTCTATTTATTTACTTTACCATTTTCCATTTTATTATTCAATTTATTTATTTTTAAATGTATTTGTTTAAATATTTATTTCTGAAGAACTGCACAAAGACGTGTGAAAAGAAAATCACAAATCATTTAGAACGAACACATTCAACTCAATATAAAGTAAATAAACAGAGGAAGTGATACATGGTAAATGAAAACAAATATTCATTCATGTCGATCTCCTACATTTGTTTTACACTCCTCACTTTTGAAGTTTAGTTTGTAAGTGTATTTTTCTGTGCTGTCATCATGAGTCCTCTGTGTGTTTTAACTTCACATCCTTTATTCAGATGTCAACCTGCTCGTGTCAATATTTCCTTTAGCCTGAAGGAATCTCAGTCTGTGTGTTTAGAGCTGCTGGGTTTTGGTGACTTAACCCTTTAAAGGAGCAACATGTAGAAATATCACACCCAAAAAGCACAAACCTGTAGTCCAGGCAGTGAGTTAGAGTCATGACTGTATATTAAATAGATTGAAATCCTTTTTCCAAACTCCACTCCATACTTAATTGAACAGTTGTAAACATCTCATCTCCTTCTGTAGCATTATTAATGATTTATTACAGACACTGACTCACTCATTTGGCTTTAATTTGAACTCTGATAAATGTCACAGAGGACACTGTGGCTGAAGTGTTGCTGTCAGTGTGGAGAGTATTTCAACTTGTTTCCTAATTTCTGCAGCAAAACAAGCAGCGTGGGCACGAACTATATTAAAATAAATAAAAAAAATCTAATTTAATAAAATAAATAAATGGTAAAGAAGAAATTAAGAAAATATATTTAAAAAATATCAAATAAAAAGCATAAAATAAAATAATAACAAATAATTAAATAATAAATAAAATAACATTGAAATTAAATAATTAAATTTCCAAATTAATTGTATATAATTTATTTTGTGTCACACACCATAATTAATCATGGTGGGTGGGCAGTAAAAATAAAAATAAATAAATAAATAAACATAAAAAGGGAAAAAATAAATAAATACAAATAAAATATAAGAAAAATGTCTAAAAACAACAAAATCCGACAGTGTGTAAAGTGAACATGACCATCTCTGCAGAGAGCCAATCAGGCGTCGACGCTGGCCTGGGGGACGAGGATGAAGGGCTTCCTGATCTGCTTCATTCTGGGAGTTTTCTGCTCCATCCTGGTGAGTCAGTGCGACTGTGTGTTTCCATGGTAACAGCCCAGCTGCCTGTCTGTTTCTATCTTAGAATTATTTTCTATGGCCTCTGTGACCTGTCTTCTCTTGTTTCCTTGCATGTATCCATGGTAACAGGCTGTCTTTGTATCCAAGGTCACAGCCTGCCTGTCCCCCTTTCTGTTACTATGGGAACAGCTCTTCTTTTCTTCCTCTCTGTATCCAAGGTAACCGTTTACCTGTCTTTCTTCTCCCTTTCTGTGGTACCAACTGTATCCATGGTGACAACCTTTATCCCTGTCTGTATCCATGGTAACAGCCTGTCTGTCTCTCTGTATCCATGGTAACGACCTGTCTATCTCTCTGTATGCATGATAACAGCCTGTCCATCTGTCAATCTCTCCGTGTCCATGGTAACAGCCTGTCTGTCTCTCTGTATCCAGGGTACCTGTATGCTGTGGATTCCAGGTTTTGGTCTTGCTGTGTTCGCTGTCCTCTACAGTGTGGGAAATATCTGCGCTCTGGCCAGGTAACCAAACCAGGTGTAAAGAGTTCTAAACCACACAGAACTGGACTCAGCTGGTCCAGACTGAGCAGAACAGTGATCCCATTGATAAGAAACCTCCCAAACTCCCTGAGGTACTACATTACCCATCATCCCTGAGGGCCTGTGTTCAGTTCTGTGTCTTTTGGCTGGCTTTCAAAAACAGGAAACATCGCGCTCTAGTGGTGGAGGTCCTGTAGTACAGCAGTGACACCGCTGACAGTTGAAACTTTGATCGTCGTCCATCCGAAGTTTAAATGCTGTCATGTGATTTCAGCACCATGTTCCTGATTGGTCCGTGTCGGCAGCTGAAGACCATGTGTGCTAAAGAGCGAGCGTTCGCCACCGTCATCATGCTGGTGAGAACAGAACCTCATAAACTACATCAGTATGTTCTGTATGTTCTACATTTATCTGAATAAGAACTGTTGGACTCTGCAGGTCTGTCTGGTGTTGACGCTGTGTGCTGCTTTCTGGGTGAGACACACACACACACACACACACACACGTGCACACACACGCACACGTGCACACACACACACACACTTTGATTTAGTTTTTAATAAGTTGATTTTCTTTGAATGTGTGTTTTTCTCTCTGCAGTGGAAGAACAACGGTCTCGCTCTGCTGTTCTGTGTCCTTCAGTTTCTGGCGTTCACCTGGTACGACACACACACACACACACACACACACACACACGTCTTGTTACATCATGTTTGTCATGTTACGTCTCGTCACGCTGTTCTTTTTAACGAGCCTGTTTTGAAAATGCAAAGAGTAGAAAATACAGATTTTTGTGTTTACATGTAGAAAAATAAATATTTGAGAAAAGTACAGATACCTGAAAACTACTGAAGTACAGTAACTAAGTATTTGTACTTAGTTACTTCCCACCTCTGTCTGTCTTTCTGTCTGACTGCTGCTGTTGTTCATCACAGGTACGGCCTTTCATACATCCCCTTCGCCAGGTAACACACACACACACACACACACACACACATTGTTAATCAGAATGACTGATCAATACACTGATTGGACGGATATTTTAATCCCACTTCTCTGTCTTTCAGGGATGCTGTCATCAAATTATTCTCAATGTGCGTCTAAACGTCTCGTCCCCTCTGAGCGACCACCCATCTGACCAATCAGGATGCAGGACACTGTGAGGTGTGTATCCAATCAGCAGCGAGCAGCCGCTCCTGAGAGACTCTGAACTGAACGAAGCCGTTAACATTTCTACGTCCTCACCTGTGACGCTAAAACCAGGTGTCTGGTTACCATGGAGACCAGTCGTTGCTGTCGGAGCCACTTTGATCTGTTTGTGTCTGTTCCACATGTTCCACACTCTTAGAGATAATGGTTCTCTTGAAGGGCTGAGGTTCTACCCACAACCACTTTCATCCAAAGAATCCTTTTTTAAAGAAAGGCTTTATCAGGGGTTCTTTATACCATAACAAACTGGTTCTCAGTTCTCCTCTGGGTGGTTCTAGAGAAAACCCTTGGAATATAAAAGGGTTCTGGATAGAACCCCCTGGGTAGGTTCTAGATAAAACCTTGGAATTTTAAAAAGGTTCTAGATAGAACTCTCCAGGTGGGCTCTAGATAAAATGCTTGGAATATTTAAGGGTTCTTGGCAGAACTCCCTGGAGTGGTTCTTGTTAGCACCATCAGAAGGTGAAAGGGTTCTTGATCGAATCCTCAGGAAGCGTTCTAGGTGGAACCATTACACCACAGAAAGGGGGTTCTGGGCAGAACCTTTCCAAAATGGATCTTGGTATAGCCCTTAATTTTGGGTTCTAGGTAGAACTCTCTGAAAGGGTTCCAAGTGGAACCTTGATAGAAGGTGATACCAGGAACCAGAAAGGGTTCTCCTGTGGGGACAAGCTGAAGAACCTCTTTATGGTTCTAGTTAGCACCTTTGTTTCTAAGAGTGTTTCTGTCAGTTCTGTCAACAAACAAAATATTTATGTTTTTATCTTCAGGCAGAAATAAAACAGCAATGTTTATTTAACCAAAACAAAACAATCACTTAGAACATTAAATAATAAATAAAAATGTTTTTTATTGGACATATTTCAAAGCAGGAAGCTCTGAAGGTTAGCTGAATGTTAGCTGAGTGTTAGCTGAATGTTAGCAGAAGGTTAGCTGAGTGTTAGCTGAATGTTAGCAGAGGGTTAGCTGAGTGTTAGCAGAAGGTTAGCTGGAGGTTACCTGAGTGTTAGCTGAAGGTTAGCTGAGTGTTAGCAGAAGGTTAGCTGAGTGTTAGCTGGAGGTTAGCTGAGTGTTAGCTGGAGGTTAGCTGAGTGTTAGCAGAAGGTTAGCTGAGTGTTAGCAGAAGGTTAGCTGGAGGTTACAGAATCTGTATGTGAATCAGCAAACAGTGAAAAAGGTCAAAGGAAAAAATCATGAAAACCTGTTACATGAACATGTTACAGCTGTTCAGGGCTCCTTTAAGGGTTAAATGTGTGTTTTCACCAAACAAACTGTAATAATGTTTATTTATAGAGAAACTGTCAAAGCAAAGTTACAGAAAACATCAGAAATCCCAACAGAGAACAGATGAAAACCTTTAGATCAGCTCTCATTTATCAGAGAAAATGTTCAGGAAGAATCAAACCGCTCTCACTCTACAGTTTAAAGGAACAAATAAGGAGGCGGTTCATATCTGTGGTTTCCTGTCAGAAAAGTGGTGAAATAAATCGTAGTTCCTCCTTCATCACTTCAGATGATCTGAACTGTCCCTTTAACCAAACTCCTCCTCTGTGCTCCACTTCATTTCAACAGAAACATTTCACAAAACCAAACTGTAAACTTCAAACGTGTCTCGTGTCTCTTATCTGTCTGTAAAACTGTGTTGGTCCTGTTTTAATAAATATTAACATCTGGATTTCAGCAGCTGGATTTCTGTCTCAGTTCAGATCGAATCACAGGTCCGATCATTTTATTAATCAATAAAGAGAAAAGAAAGTGGGATTAGGATTAAATTTATAATCTACAATAATACAGATGAAACGTTTAAACTGTACTTTAAAAGTAACTAAGTACATTACATAGTGTAATGAATACTTAAGTAAAAGTACAGGCTAAACCTCCATATACTCAGACATCATTAGAGCATTTTGAGTACATGTAATTAGTTACTTCAGCTCCTGTGTACTGTCATATACCTCAGGTGTTTCCAAACAGCGGATGGAAAAAAAGAATTCAAATTTAAAAGTTAAAATGTGTGTGTTGTTTTATGATGAGAAGAAAAAACACGAGTCTGTAAATTCTGACTAAACGTCTCATTTTATCTCATTAAATGTCCTGTCTCATAATTATGAGATTAAAAATCTGAATTATGACAAAAACTATATATTATGACATACTACTACTCAGTCTGGCTCAGTGTCCCGCCCACAGCACTCTCTGATTGGTTAACTGACACAGAGCTGCTCCGGTCAGCTGAGAGGAACTGTGTGTGTGTGTGTGTGTGTTTCACGTCTTCTTTCTGCCTGTTAAGTCTATAAATCCTGTAATCTCCAGCCGTCGCTGCCTGCTGATTAAAACACACACACACACACACACACACACACACACACACACACACACACACACACACACACACACTCTTAAAGGCTGCGAACACGGTCAGATATCGTATGTCTGGATGGATGGAGCTGTGTGTGTGTGTGTGTGTGTGTGTGTGTGTGTGTGTGTGTGTGTTTCCAGATGTTCTCTGTGTGGATGTGACCTCTCCTCCATTACATGCTGATCTGAACAGGTGACGCTGTTTTTCTTCAACTCTGTCAGGTGACATTTAAACCTGCAGGAGGAACACGCTGCTTCATTTTACCTTCATCCTCTGATGATTGATCGTTCTCATCGGCTCACAGATCAGACGACAAGAGATTTTTATATCTGCGTCCACGTTCTCTGTGTTTGTAGAACGTTCTGGCTGTATGGAGGCCTGTTTCTGCCAGTGAAAAAATATCACCATAAATTAAAAAAGTCATAAATTTGACCCAAAGACAAAATTAAGAGAAAAAATTCAGCGATGAGATAAAGATGAAATTAAGGGAGAAAAACTTAAAATTCGGCTCCTGACAGATAAGCTTTGTCTCGTCTCAGACTGAGACTAATTTAAAACCAGCTGAAGAACCTGAAATGTTCTTTTTGTTGTTTCACTGCTCTGATCAGCTGATTCATCTTTAATAATCAGCTCTTTAGATTAAAGAGCTAAAAGACATTTAATTTCTTTCAAAGGGTTAATTTTTCCAAAATTACCACAAAGATCTTATCAAGCATCTTAGTTTAAAAAGCAGACATGACACAAATGATTTTAGATTATTGATCATAACTAATAAATAAAATCAACGTGTTGTTTCTGAATTTACAGACTCGTATTTTTGTGCTCGTTGTGGCTCCTCGTTACGTTTCGACGGTAATTACAGACCAATAAAGCTTCAGTGAAATGAAATGTGAGTGTTGGAGTGAGGCAGCGTGAGTGTGTGTGTGTGTGTGTGTGTGTGTGTGTGACGGAGAGAGAGAGCGTGACAGAGCGAGCTACGGTCAGACTGATCTCCTCTGATTGTTTCTGATGTGTTCAGTTGGAGGCTGAGCAGCAGCTTCACATCACAAACCAAAACTCACTCATTAATTATTCACTGTCATCATCATTATCAATATTATTAATCAACAGTAAGTTTGATTAATTATCAGCACTTAGTTTTGGGATTATTTCACTTTGTGAGCAGCGTGTCGTGTCTCACAGGTAAGTCACCTTTTTAATCTGCTCTTATGTTAATTAATTCATTAATTATTCAACAAACGAGCCTCAATGATTGATTTTATAAAATACTTTAAAGTTCATTAAGGTGATGATTATTTTATTTGTTTTCTTCCATATTTGTGTGTCGGTCTTATAAATTGTTATTTTTATTAGATTTAATTGTTTTAATTAAATTTGCGTCTCTCTTCATGTCGTTGAATTCATCCTCAGAAATGATGTCCTGCGCTCTGACGGCCTGCAGGACATCAGCATTAACTAATTATTTCATTAGAATAAAAGGAAATTAACAGGATGATCTTTATTAACGCCTCACACACACACACACACACACACACACACACACACACACACACACACACACACACACACGTTTATAAATTCAAAAAAGGAGAAATGTAAAGATGTTTTTTGTTGTTTGCACCAAAATTAGTTTCATTTTTGTATTTTTAAGTAAATTTAAGACAAACATTAAAGTGGATTCATTGTTGCTGAAAAGTATTCAAGCAAGACACGTCTGTTCCTTTATCATTATTATTAATAATAAAAATTATTATTGTTGTTGTTGTTATATATTTTCTCTTAATTTAATAACAGAAACAAGATTTAAGACAAACAGCAGAATCACAGGAAAACAACCTGAAATACAAAATCAAACCGACACCTGAACTCACAACATGTGTCATCAGAACAGACACGTCAACAACAACAACAACAAACAAACTAAACACAATCATTATTATTATTATTATCATTATTATTATTATTATTATTATTAAACATTCTTTCTTAATTTAGTAACAAAAACATGATTTAAGTCACTGGAGGACAAACAAACTCATAAAAACAAATCAATAATGAATCAATAAGAAAAGGAACAAAATTAAAGTCAATATGATTCAATTATTACCTGGAAAAATCATTTTCTGTAGTTTTATAATGAAATATTAAAATTGCATCACAGATTTATTTATT
Source organism: Lutjanus erythropterus (assembly GCA_020091685.1). Taxonomy (NCBI): domain Eukaryota; kingdom Metazoa; phylum Chordata; class Actinopteri; order Lutjaniformes; family Lutjanidae; genus Lutjanus; species Lutjanus erythropterus. The sequence goes on from CM034614.1 coordinate 496,538, forward strand.
ATTGTATAATTCTTATTATTATATGACATTTTCTTTCTTAATGTAATAACAAAAACATGTTTAAGTCACAAACAAAACAAATAAAACAATAAAAACAAACCAGAATCACATCAAAACAAAACAAATTACTAAATACATTTTAAAAAATAATAATTTTCTGTCTGTTTTATGATAAAATATTAAAACTGCATCTACATGCAGTAAAGTGGTTGTAGTCAGAACACACTCTCCTATAAAATGTAAATAAGTTAATGATAAAGAAGATTTGTTATTATTATTATCAATAATAATAATAATAATAAGAACAATAACAATAATAATAATAATAATTAAAAAAATAATAATATTCATCATAATCATCATCCCTGTGTTTTGGCTCCAACTGATAAATTTCTATAAACATGAACCCTCTCACTGCAATATACAGAAAACAAATCAATAATCAAATAATAATGTTAATACTACTACTACTACTACTACTACTACTACTACTACTACTACTACTAATAATAATAATAATAATAATAATAATAAATAGAGTAAATAATAATCAGAGACAGACTTTATGAGTCAAAGACAGGACATCCTGAGGACACTTGTTTACAGGAACAACATCATATTTTGAAATTTAAAACAAACAAATGAAAACAGAAAAGTGATTTTCTCGTCATCTGATGACCATATATGGTCATGTTGACATCGTGAACCTGCAGCGTGGACCAATCAAGACGTCGGACAGTTTGTCCTCTCGTCTCTTTAACTCACACGAGCCTGAAGTTTTGAATTTTGGACTTTGAATTATTTATTTTAAATGTTCTGCTCATGTCAGGAGAAGCAGTCAAATGATAACTAGCTGCAGCTTGTCCTACGCAAGAAATTATATTTCATCCAGTTCAGAAAATTAATTGATCTCTGAACAATTTATATTTATGATCCTTAAAAACATTAAAATGACTGAAAACAGAATCAGAACGGTGTCATTTATTGTTCCTCTGTGACTGAAATCATGATTTTGTTATTAAATCAGTAAAGAAACATATAATTTTATATAATTATAATTCTACACTCACAATAACAACAACAATAATAATACAGGTTTGAATTAATTAATTTATTTTTTGTTATTGATTCATTTTTGATTTGTCTTTATGAGTTTGTTTGTCCTCCAGTGACTTAAATCATGTTTTTGTTATTAAATTAAGAAAGAAATGTTTAATAATAATAATGATGATAACAATAAGAAGAATCATCTTTTTAGTTTAAAGATTAAAAATGAAATAAAATAATAGAAAATGTAATATATAAATTCAAATAATTTTTCTCTTCTCACATGAATTAATGTTATTTTTTATTTTGTTTTAATGTGATTCTTGTGTCTGTTTGTTTCATTTCATGTTTCATTATATAAAGAAAGAAATCTATGATAATGATAATAAACTTTGTTCGTATGGCTTTTTTCACACAATAAATGATGTGAAGAAAGAGAATAAAGAATAAAACCCACATGTAAAAATAAGAACACAGTAGAATTCATCTTCACATGAATCAGTTATGAGTTTTATAAACTTGTTTTTACACTTTTAAATATTAAAACTTCATGTTCACTGAAGTTTATTATGTTTCTTATCAATCAAACTCTTTAGTTTTAGTTCAATTCTGCTGGAACTCGACATTTTGAACTTATTAGAATTTCTAAACCAATTTTAAGTTTCACTTCTTATTACAACCATAAACTAAACTTTTTTGGTTCTTGGTTGCATCTTCTGTAAGGATTCCACGAGGAACCCTTTCAGAGGGTTCTACCTAGAACTCAGCATTAAGAGCCATATGAAAGGTTCACCCGGAACCCCCTTTGAGAGGGGAGAACCATTCTATGGTATAATGGTTCCATCTAGAACCCTTCTAAGGGTGTTAACAAGAACCCAGGGGGTTCTACCAAGGACCTTTTTTAGTCCAAGCATTTTATTGAGATCTACCAAGAACCTTTTTATATTCGAAGGGTTTTACTTTGAACCCACCTGGAACGTTCTACGTGGAATGTTCTATTTAGAATCCTTTTAAATCCTAAGTGCTTTTATCTAGAACAAACCCAGGAAGGTTCTACTAGGAACCCTTGGTTCTAAGGAATTCAACAATACTTCAAGAACTCTTTCTTTCAAAATGGGTTCTTTGAATGAAAAGGGTTCTTACTGAAGTAAATGGTTGTGGGTAGAACCTCAGCCCTTCAGGTAGAACGTTTTTGGAACCCTTCAGGTGTGTTTGATGTTTGTGTGCAGATGAAGGTGGAGGGGCTACAGGACGACGGGGAGTCTGGTTCTGTGTCTTCAGCAGACCGGACCTCCGGCGCCGTCGTTCGGTCCGGCGGGACGGCGGCGTGCAGCCCGGGTTCCGCCGAGCGCTGCATGTCCCGGCTGCTGAGCGCGGTGGAGAGCGAGCTCCAGGCGGGGCGGGAGAAGGGCGACCCGACGGAGCGGGAGCTCAGGGTGACGCTGGAGGACGCCGAGCTGTGGAGGAAGTTCCAGCACATCACTAACGAGATGATCGTCACCAAGAACGGACGGTAACCACGACGACGTCTGAGTGTTACGTCTTTTTTGTCCTGTTACATCTCGTACTTTTCATCTTGTTACGTCTGTTACATTGTTTTCATTTCGTTACGTCATTTTTGTGTTGTTACACCTTTCATGCTGTTTTTTTATTGTTACATTGTTTATGGATCTTTTCTTTTTTTAACAGTTATTCTTGGTTGTCATGACAACTCCTGGCGGCTGGCTGCAGTATAGGTCATAAGCCCCGCCCCCTCCATGTTAGCAGATGGGTCATGGACCAAACTCAGACTGACATGGCTTTAAACCAGGAAGTGAGACAGGGGTCCTTAAGGTGTAGCTCACCTTTTCTATGCCTGATTAAATCAGGTTTTTGTTGACAGAAATCTGGGTCCAACATTTTCATTAAAAAATATATTTAAAAAAAAGATGATTATAAAAGCACATTTTTACACCTGTGTTATCAATATGTATTATTAGTTTGAGACGCTGAAGGATTTTAACAGATTCTTAAATTGTTTGAAGTTGTGAATTTTTGTCTGGGAAATTAATTAGAATTAAAATTAGAAATGAATGGTTGATTGATGACGGGGGAGCGGACAGACATGCGCTCCAAAACAAGAAATCTGAGGACGTCATCTTGGACTTTGATCAACATTTTCTGACATTTTATGCACCAAACAACTGATTGATTAATGGAAAAAATATTGTCAGATTGATCAGAAGTTTAAAAACAGGTGTATTGCACTGTATTTTCTAGTGTTAATGTCAGAAATTTGAATAAATGAATAATTAAAGGACTGATTTTTTAAATACTCTAAAAACTGAACAGAGTTTGGTTGAAGGCTGAATTCTGCTCAGTGAAACAAAACATTCTGATGATAAAAACAGAACTTTATTGATTTATTTCCTATAAATGTTTGTGGGCTGCGATGTTTGGGAGCCGGTTGGTTTTCAGCTGAGAGGACGCTGCTGTGACGCTCTGTGTGTGTGTGTGTGTGTGTGTGTGTGTGTGTGTGTGTGTGTGTGTGTGTTTGACTCCTGAATCTGATCCTGTTAAGCGGGGTTATTCATTAGTCTCGATAGCAGCCGCTAACGTCGCCTGTGTGTGGGGGGTTTTTTGTGCTGAGCCGAGGCGGGTTGACCAGTCGCGCCCTGCGGTGGGAGAACACTCCATTCACACCTGCAGAACGCCACTTCAACCGCTATTACTGCTGGAGAGCAGCCTGTTTGTCTCAGCGTGGCGTCAGACGCAGGAAAAACTTCGATACGATGTCAGTGTTTATCCACAGAAGGTGAAACACGCGGCGGAACTTCTGCTTTACTTGAGTTGTTCCATTTTCTGCTGCGTTCTGCTTCTGTTCCACCAAACCTCAGAGGGAACTTTTCACAGCTGAAGTCAGAACTGATTTATTACACAAAACATGTGATGAACTTTAAAAATATGAAGTAAGATTCAACGTTCCAGCATTAATTATCAGAAAATAAATAACTTTTTCTTCGTTGTTTAAATGAAACCAAATCATTTCTAATATTAATTTGGACTCTTTCTATTTTCTGGTATTTTACAAACAGAGAAATCAATCAGAGACAGAAGAAGAAGAAAATCTGCTTTGATATTAATGTGTCACAATCATCTGATGAGATCGAGTACTTTTACTGCAGAATACTTCAAGATTATACTTAAATACTTTTATTAAAGTAACATTTTGAATCCATACTTTTACGAACAGAGTATTTGTACAGTTTGGTATTTTTAAAATACCTTCACTTCCTTTGAAACTAACAAACTGAATTATTAATTATTAATTAATGTCTAAATGAATTTTAGATACATCATGAGAAGAGTTTAAATATTATTATTATTTTAACACCTTTTTAGTCACTAATGTAATGATAATCTGACAGCATAATAATACAAATACACACACACACATATATATACATACATGTATATTTTTAAGGATTTATATGTGAAATATATGTAATTTGTTAAATGCTTTGGTTTGCTTTATTTTTTTAATTTCTAAATTTAAACAATTCAAAAATGTGAAACTAACAACAGCTGCTGATAAAAGAAGTATAAAGATCTGTCTTTAAAGTTGTGTTCCAGATGATTTAATCAGGCATATAAAGGGTCAGCTATACTCTAAGGACCCCCGTCTCACTTCCTGTTTTATTAAAAAAAGGCAAACTCTGGTTAACGTTCTATTTTTAGACAAATGTATTCAATAATATTTCTTTCAGATGTGTCTCGGCCAGAACGTGTCGACTCTGTAGTTCTTCTAAATCAAAGATCAATAAATAAAAATGTGTGTTTTGATTAACATGAAGAGACTCTGACACTTTAACAAATAAAATGGCTGCTCATCATTGAACGTGTCATCATGTCCGTGCAGCCGAATGTTCCCGGTCCTGAAGGTCAGCGTGTCCGGTCTCGACCCTAGCTCCATGTACTCCTTCCTGCTCGACTTCGTGCCGGCCGACGGCTGCCGCTGGAAGTTCGTGAACGGGGAGTGGGTGGCGGCCGGCCGGGCGGAGGGCCGCGGCGAGGGGCGGGGCCACGGCGGCATCTACATCCACCCTGACTCGCCGAACTTCGGAGCTCACTGGATGAAGGCGGCGGTGACCTTCAACAAGGTCAAACTCACCAACAAGGTCAACGGAGGAGGACAGGTGTGTGACAGTTTCACTTGAAGTTTTGACATTGATGGTTGAAGTCCAGCCTGAACACACTGTGGACGTGTGTTTGAGTGAGTGACTCACGGTCAGAGACGACAGGAAGTTGTGAGGCTGTGGCTGCGGTCCCTCAGTGAATTTTAAAGGCTTGGTTCTAAAGGGAACAGGATTGATCTGTTTGATCAGGAGCTCAGGACGTCGGACGACTGATCGATGCATCTGAGAGTCGAGGTTTGATCCTAATGAGCCGCAGTGATTTTTGCAGACCAGAGTCCAGAGAAAAAAGTGAAAACGTGAGAGTGAGAGGCTGCTTGTCTGTTCCAGCAGCTCAGGTTGTAGGACGACGGTTTGTGTGTTCAGTCCTCATCATCGTCCTCACTGAATTTTGAAGACTGCGGTCCAAAAAATAAAAGTGAAAACCTCAGAGAAGAAGAGTTTGACCATCTGATCCGACAGCTCAGTCTGTAGGACGGTGACTGGGGACTTTGAGGTTCTGTAGTCAGTCCTCAACATCCCCTCTGTGTTGTGAAGGTTTGGGTCCAAAACAAAAAGTGAGAACCAGAACTCGACAGTCAGCGCCAGTAGTCCAATCTTTAAGATGATGGTTTAGGACTTTGAGACTGGGGTCTAAATTTTAAAGTCCAGCCACGAGTTTAACGTGCTCAGAGGGTTCGGGTACAAAGAACCACAAGCAGCTGATCATTTGACAGCTGAATTATTATCTAATAGAAACTAAATTTAGTTTGATACTCGAGACTGGTACAAATGTTTGTCCAGTTTCTCTGTCACCTCTCAGGTAACTCAGTGTGTCAGACAGACAGTTGTAGGGACTTTGTTTGACAGTCTTCTACTGCAGTAAAGTACAGTAGAGTTCAGAGGTCGTCTGCCACATGGTCTGATGCCTGACATACAACAGCGTCTTCTTGTGGTCCAGAAAAGGACAAATATTAATCCAGTTCCAGTTGGTTGGGAAGAAAGTTTTGTGTGTGTGTGACACACTTGTGTGGTAACTGTCTCGTCTGTTTGGAGAGACGTATGCTGCCATCCCTGACGTCTTCTTCAGCGAGACGATGTGTCTCTCTGCTGTATTCATCTGAATGCAGGTCAGAAAGTTTTTGCAAATCATAAAATATCAGAAAATGGTGAAGAATTAATTCTGTCATATTCTTGTCCATTGAAAAATGGACCCATGTGCTCCGTTTGGACCTTTTTTTAAAACTCATGATCATTATATATAATAATTTTTAGAATGATTTTAAGTTGAAAAGTTTTTGCAAATCATTGCATCCTGTTTTTGTTCACGTTTTGCACAGCGTCCCAGTTTGACACTGGACAGAACATAGAACACAGAACGTGTACAGAACTCTTTCTTACATTTGTTCAGGTATTCATTCCACCTCCGTCCTTCTTAAGTTTTCTTTCTCTTATTTTTGTTTTCGTTCTCTCCTCTGTTTGCTCTTTTTTTTTCTTGTTCCTCCTTCATGTTTCTTACCACTCTTCACTCTTCTACTTCTTCTTCTGTCCATTATCGTCCTCTCCATGTCAAGAGCGTCTCTTCCTCTCTCGTCTCTCCTCCCCGTATTGTGCTGGAGTGGGCGAGAGACTACCGCCTCTAATTAGCCACTTCAGTCCCTCTCCTCGCTCACTTCACCTGCTCGCCCCCTCGTAACCACGGGAACGGGATAAACAGCTCTTAATTGGCCGGCAGCAGTTTAATGCACTTCCTGTCGAGAGCCGTTCACCACTCAGAGAGGCCTTCACACACACACACACACACACACACACACACACACACACGTCCAGCACTACAAAATTGGCAATAATGTTGTTTATATTTACCCCATTATCCCTGTCCAAACACACACACACACACACACACACACACACACACACACACACACACACACACACACACACACACACACACACGCGCGCGGGCAGCAGTAATGCAGAGTTGGAACAGAGAGCTCAGCCATAATGAAATAATTGCTCAGCTTATTTGTACATTATGGTAATTATGTTTTTTACTGGGAAATTAATTTACCCATCATGCTTCAGATGGACGAGAGAGACAGAGAGGTAAACTATATTCAAACACACACACACACACACATACTCCAGCTAATGTGGGCACTGCCAGGGTAAACACACACACACACACACACACAGACAGACAGCGGCGGGGTCAGATGTGAAGCCAGCCTCTCAATCTGAATAGAAAACAGTTTGTTTTTGTGTGTCGGCCTGGAGAGCTCGGATTGGTTAATTGGGCCTCGTTAGTGAGGGGGAAGAGGAGGAGGAGGTGGAGGAGGAGGAGGTGGAGGTGGAGGGGTTGATGGAGAGATGGACGACAGATGGATAAAAGAGTGTTTGGGCCAAAAGACAAAGATGGCTCCACTCCACAAACTCTCCTGCAGACTGACAGACAAAAAACGACACCTGGATCTGATGTTTGTTTTTCATTCATTCAAAAGTACAAACTAGTTCTCAAACTTTGGTTTGACCAAGTACTGCTGAAGTACTTTAGAAAATACTGACAGTAATACACACATCTGTCACACATGACGGTAATCTGACTCCACCGCAAACAACAAGACGGTCTGCATCAGAGACACTGACCAACAACAACAACAACAACAACAACAACAACAAAGTGTTGACCACAGTGTGTACAAAAGACACGAGAGCAACATCACATTCAAGCAGCTCCTGTATGAACAGGTATAAACAGGTGTATGAACAGGTGCATGAACAGGTGTATGAAGAGGTATGAACAGGTGTATGAATAGGTGTATGAACAGGTATAAACAGGTGTATGAATAGGTGTATAAACAGGTGTATGAACAGGTATGAACAGGTGTATGAACAGGTATAAACAGGTGTATGAATAGGTATAAACAGGTGAATGAACAGGTATAAACAGGTGTATGAACAGGTATAAACAGGTGTATGAATAGGTATGTACAGGTGTATGAACAGGTATAAACAGGTGTATGAACAGGTATAAACAGGTGTATGAACAGGTATAAACAGGTGTATAAACAGGTGTATGAACAGGTGTGTGAACAGGTATAAACAGGTGTATGAACAGGTATATGAACAGGTGTATAAACAGGTGTATGAACAGGTGTATGAGCAGGTGTATAAACAGGTGTATGAACAGGTGTATAAACAGGTGTATAAACAGGTGTATGAACAGGTGTGTGAACAGGTATAAACAGGTGTATGAACAGGTATATGAACAGGTGTATAAACAGGTGTATGAACAGGTGTATGAACAGGTGTATGAGCAGGTGTATGAGCAGGTGTATGTACAGGTGTATGAACAGGTATAAACAGGTGTATGAACAGGTATAAACAGGTGTATGAACAGGTATAAACAGGTGTATAAACAGGTGTATGAACAGGTGTGTGAACAGGTATAAACAGGTGTATGAACAGGTATATGAACAGGTGTATAAACAGGTGTATGAACAGGTGTATGAACAGGTGTATGAACAGGTGTATAAACAGGTGTATGAACAGGTGTATAAACAGGTGTATGAACAGGTGTATGAACAGGTGTATGAGCAGGTGTATGAACAGGTGTATGAACAGGTGTATGAGCAGGTGTATGAACAGGTGTATGAGCAGGTGTATGAACAGGTGTATGAGCAGGTGTATGAGCAGGTGTCTCACTGTGTCCTCAGATCATGTTGAACTCCCTCCATAAATACGAGCCTCAGCTCCACATCGTGTGCGTCGGCTCTCGTCACCGTCTGGTTTCCAACGTTTCCTTCAAAGAGACGCAGTTCATCGCCGTCACAGCCTATCAGAACGAAGAGGTACACACACAAAAAAAAACCCCATAAAAAACAGTGTTGTTCTTGTGTTGCATCACTTAATGATTCAGTAAAGGGTTAAATTAAAGATCAGTTTGACCCTCAGCTGTAACACTGGTTGTTTTCTCCTGTGTGCAGATCACAGCTCTGAAGATCAAATACAACCCGTTTGCTAAAGCTTTCCTGGACGCTAAAGAGAGGTACGATCATTTTCTCACAACTACACAAACAATAATTATGATTTTGGCCTTGATGCCCCAAAAAGTTTCACTTACTTTACTTACTGTTTTTCATCTAGTGATCAATCTGACAATAATTTTTCCACTAATCAGTCAGTTGTGTGGTCCATGAAAAATGTCCAAGAAGACGTCCTGAAATGTCTTTTTCTGGAGCACACGTCCACGAGCTCCACCTGTGATCAATCTGACAGCAGCAATTTAACGTCTAATTAATTTCTAAACTTTCTCTATGTCAGAAAAAAACAGCTGTAGTCAAGTTCAGGAGTGAAAGTAGTTCTTCCTGTTCTCTGTTAGTGTTTGTATTTGAACGAGTGAGTGTGTGAAGCAGCCAGGTGTCGGTCAGCAGACACTTAGCGCTTAGCATTTCTCACCAGGATACCAGAGGAAGTTAGCATTAGCAAGTGATTAGAGAGTCATTATCAGCTGCTCAGAGCTCCACGTCTCACTCGTTTGGAGCGATGGTGTCAAGTGAGACAGATACGGAAACCACACACACACACACACACACACACACACACACACACACACACACACACACACACACACACACACACAGTGTTTGATTTATCCTCCTCAGGAACCCAGGCGGACGGGGCTTACCGGAGTCACTGGAGAGTCGTGCTGGGATTCAACCCTGTGAGTCAAAACCATTTAATCAGCCTCTGTTTGACTTGGAAATGTAAACATTTTATTTTATTTCTTTATATAAATATACTTACCATAAAATATACAGCATGTACAGGGTAAAAAAAAAGAAATGTTTTTTTTATTCTAAGAATGACAGAAAATTTTCTGCAACAAATATGAAATTTTACAAGAAAAAATATTAAGTTAGTATTCTGTGCTTTTTAAATATATATGTTATATATGTTCATATATATAATGTATAAAAACTGTACATGTAGTGTGCATAGGTCTGCAGACATAGGTGTGTGTGTGTGTAATTATATTGTATAGATATTTTAACAATTTAAATGTTTGATTGTGTTTCATGTAAATGAGAAATATCAGAATGATCAGGATGTTAAAAGTATTAAAACAGTGAATTTTAAATTGTCATAATTAAGCTGTAGACGTGTTACATTTTGTTAACAGAAGTCTAAATGTTAAAAAAAAATAAACCGTCACGTGTTGTCATGGTAACTGAACATCTCTGCTGCTGCTCTTCAACATCAAATCCTAAAATCCAAACTGATTTTCCTTCATGTGAGTTTGACTGTGACGTAAATATATAATTTAATTATAAGTTATGTTAAAAAGGTTGTACAAAAACAAAGCAAATATAATACAGTGAATATATTATATATTAGGTGTACAGATGTTCATACCTGTGTGTGTACTGCATATATAGTTTTTATACATGTAATTTATTTTAATGTCATTTATAAAAACTGTACATGTATGTATGTGTAGCACTGGTATATATACACAGGTATTTATATTTATATGTATGTGTATACTTATACATATATATTTACAGAATTAAAAAAGTAAAATAAATACAATGTCATTTCCTTTGATCTTTGCAGATGTTAACAAAACCCAAGATGGCCGCCAACGTTTTACTGTCTGTTCTACTACATTATGTTCAAGTTATTGATTAGACTTAATATGTTCTGCTAACTGTGTGTGTGTGTGTGTGTGTGTGTGTGTGTGTCAGGTTGGTCACTGTGCTCAGCTGGAGGAGGCGGAGCTTTTTCGTATGGCAGCAGCCTCCCGCTGACATCACATCATCACCATGGTTACAAACACCACGGTTACCCAGGGCGACACACACCTTATCCCACCGCCTACCTGCCGCACCGCTCACACTCCTCAGGTAAGAGTGTGTGTGTAAACATCTAAAAACAGTTTTATTTTTGTTTAAATGTCATAGTTGTCATTATAGATTTACTTGTATAGTTTATATACGTTCTGTATGTATTTAAACCTGAAACAATGAGGATGTTTGTTCATATAAAATATTACAACAATAAATAAACACATTAAACATACAATTAGACATGTATTTATATACAGTATGGATACACACATTTATGGACATTTACATAGAGTTTAATATACATTTATTTGTACAACAAATGTTGACTTAAATACAAACACAGGAATATACACACACTAAAATACATTATTTACTGTTTATAAAACTACATTCATAAACATTACACACATTTATTTACAGTAGTTTACATACACTGTAACAAAAAAAGTTATTTTTACAGTAAAATACCAGCAGCTGTGGTTGTCAGAACTATACTGATAAATTACAGTAAAACCTTTTCTTCATTTACAGTAAAAACAATATATTGATAGTGTTGATTTTATGGTTTAAAAAATGTGCTCAATTCAATATTTTACCATTAAAAAAAATTGTTTTACATGAAAATTGTTACCAAAACAGCCACAAAAACTTCCACCTTAAAATTTCAAATACAGAAACTCTTTATTTGAACAAACTAACAATTTCCTGAGAAACCTTTATGCTTAATTTGAGAACATCTTGAGAACATTTAAGTGCATGTTTTGGTACAAATCTAACCATAAAGTGATATCAGGGTATCAATTTCACATTATCAAAATAAAATCATCCCTGAAGGAGAGCAAAAGTTTAAAATCTAAAGAAATACTTTTCCCTGTGACTGCAAGTAATCTTTAAAAGATAAGACTTCAGATACTTAAGGGATGTTTAATTATGCAGAATTCATGATGATACTACATGCACTAACAAAAGATGGACAATTAATTATGAAGTCACTATAATTTTGTTCATACTTAATAGATCATCAACTAAGTCACACACTTAATATGTTAATTGATATTTGACAAGATCAGCTTGATTTCTTTAATATAAAAATTCATGAACACCTGAATCATTATGGCTTCATGCCTAATAGAGTTTGTTGTCACCTGATGGTATTATTTTGTTAGCGAGTGTCCTTTACACTTTTATTGACGCGGCCTGTGGAACACTGCTGATCATAAAAATATCTGATCATATCATATTCAGTGTTGTTCAGTCTGTTCCCTTAAAAGTTTTAAGGAAAATTAAGGTGTTGTCCATAAACTTTTATACTAAAAAAAAAAAAGACAAAATCAAGCCAATTTAGTCAAATATCTATGAACATATGAAGTAACTGAACTAACAATCCTCGATTGATGATCTATTAAAGTCGAGCTGAAACAGCAATTCTGCAAAATGCATCCTTCATTAGTGCATGCAGTAATTTAATATGAATTATGTAAGTATTACTTAAAGGAACAGTTCACTTTAAAAGAGAATTCATTCATTATCTCTTCCAGAGCAGTTTTTTTTTAATCCACAAAACACTAACAGCTTTCAGGATTTTTCCAAAACAATGGAAGTCTATAGAGATCTGTGGTAAAAAGCAGATGAGCAGTTTGGAGACAGATAATTATTTTTATCATGTTTTATCACTGATCTGTATAGACTTCTGTTGTTTTGGAAGAAATGCTGAAAGCTGTTTTGTTCTGTAAAAAACGACACTAGACTTGTCATCTGCATGAGGGTGAGCAGATCATGTCTGAATTTAACTTTAAAGGGAACTGTTCCTTTAAGTATATGAATTGTATACCTCCAGTTAAGTGTTGACATTTTAATCTCAGACATTCCTGGAACTAGAAAATTTACCTCAACTTGTTTAAAGTACAAAACCAGTGTAGTAAAGCTGAACATGTACAAACTGTACAAGACAATTTATCTAGTAAAACTTTCAGAAATAGTATCTGCAGTGTATCTAACATCCAGTGTACCTTTTATCATATCATCCCTCAACATCACTGGAAGGTCTGAGATCAGAGACTTTGGTGCCTTTCTCTGGATTTATTGAAAAGAAACACCTTTATGAAAGAGAGAGAGAGAGAGAGAGAGAGAGAGAGAGAGAGAGATCAAACACCTTGCATTTTCTAGTATTATAAAAAGAAAGAAATTTGACCGTTGGAGGAAGTCCAGTGTAGACTGTAGTTCCACTGTTAGTGTACGTTGAAGCAGCAGTAACTGTCAACATCAGCCAGATGTGAAGGAAGTCATGTGATCGTTGACGACCTCTTGGTCGATGCTCAACATAAATGTCTCAGCAGCAAAGCAGGAGGACCCTGAGAACAAACAACGTGAAAAAAAAAATTACTTTAATGACAAGGGCTTCAATATCAACTATGAATAGAAATTCAACAGTAATTATTTCAATATAGGATGAGAGTCATACAATCTACTGTTGGCAGAACTTCATCAGGTAAAATGTTAGCCAGTGTCTCAAAGTGGGCTACAAGCTAACATGAAAGTAAACAAGCCCAGAGTAAAGTGTGTGTCAGTATACTGGTGGAGAAAGCTTGGTTCAGTTTTCTTACCACACAACAAGGCCGGCTGTTGGTGGATCACTCTCCATCTGAACCTCCTCAGAAAGACTCGTCTTCTCCACAAAATGGAACAGATGCTCTTCCTTCAACAACGTTTTGAACGGGAGACACTGGAAGAAGATGCTGTCCCTGTAGTTTCATGTAAAACATACATATAGTTCTCAGATACAGGTCGCTGAAATTAGACCCATCCCCTGCAGTGTGTTCAGCCTCTGACACACAGGCAGGTTCCTGTATGGTGGAACTTGTAGTGGAACTCAGTGTGTTTCTCTGGACGAGATGTTTCTGCAGTGAACACACTTTTACATCCTCTGACTGAGAAGCGACCTGACGCCCCTCTGCTGTCCTCCTCCTTTAAATCACGCTGCCGTTCACAAAGTGACACGCTGCATTTTAACGGCGTTAACGTCACGTCCTGAGTAACGGTTAGTGTTCTGTTGTGATGACGACAGAAGTGCGACTTTGAAAACACCTGTTTACAACTTGTTCCAACACATTTAAACACATGTCGGGGTTCACTGCGCTGCAGTTTTTACAGACTGAACGTTTTCTCCACATGTTACAAGAATACATGTCCGACAGTCAAACACACGCAGGTTTTATCCGCAACAAACACGAGCAGCGCGGTGAGCTAAACAGAGGCTTCAGCACATAGACGGATCCCGCTTTAGCCCGCCAGGCGGGGGGTAAACCACGGGGTAAAACACGGGGGTAAACCACGGGGTAAAACACGGGGGTAAACCACGGGGTAAACCACGGGGTAAACCCGCATGTTTCTACAGCAGTCAAACTAATGAAACGATGTTAATAATACACTCTGTCTCCTAAATACGTCTGAACATGTATTACAGACGTTTCCAGGCTGTTATAAAAGTCTAATGTAGCTCGACATAAAGCTTGTTAGCTGTCTGTAATGAAAACTTCTTCATAAACCGAATAAACACGATTCAGTTCAAGTCTTTAACTTGTGTTGATTTACTCACCGAGGAAACTTCAGACTGGTTCAACTTCTGCTGCGGCAAAGTCCGAAACATCCACACCGCTGATGATGAAGCTCCTCCGGCGAACACTGCGGAAACTAAAGTAACCCTGTCCGCTGGTCGGAGGTTAACAGGTCACAGGTCACGGGAGTCAGATACGATGCGCTGATTGGTCGATTTGAAATTCGGCGCATTAATATCAACAAATGAACAATCCCGAACTATACGAGAGAAATACTCAGTTTGGAGGTGCTTTTAAAATCAATCAGATGGTTTTCATTATATAAATTGAATTTACCTCTGGATGGTAACTAAAGAGGGACTGTAGTCCTCCAGAGAGAACAGACCACAGATTAATGTTTTAATATTTTTAATATTTTAACATTAAAATGTAATTGATCACAACACCCAACATTTGACTTTATGATGTAGTATCACTGTAACCTAAAGGGTGAATATGGAGGCCTTGTTCTACTTAAAGCTCCTTTTTGGGCTGTTTTAAATAAACCTGGCAAAAATTTCTACAGACTTTTTTTTTTTTTTTTACAGTGTACATATTATCCAGTGTACAATATATATGGGACATAAAATATTAGTATACAACATATAAAATATATAAACATTTATAAACACACTTTACTGTAAAATAATAATAAATAATTAGATATTTATTTACAGTGTATAAACTACAAACATTTACAAATCTTTTTATTGTTTAGAGACACTGTTTATGTAGATAAAATGATCAGGATTGATTTACATATTTAATTGGACTTAATTAGTTGGGATTCATTTGCATATTTAATTGGACTGAATGAAAGTATTGACATGTTGTGTCAGTTTGTTTGTCTGAAGGAGTTCAGGTGTTGTCAGACGGATGGAGCAGCTCCTCCCCTCGCCCCGCCTCCTCCTCCTCCTCCTCTTTGTCCTCCTCCACCTCCCTTCCTCTGACCAGCAGCGCTCCTTCCTCACAACCTCCTCCTCCTCACAACTCCAGGTGAGGCACCGCCCACGCCCTTACATGGTCAACAGGAAGCCCACCTGTAAACATGCTGTGTATAACTCATGTACCTGTGTGTGTTCAGTCAGTATCCCTGTCTGTGGACCGTCGGATGCGGCGAGCTAAGCCCCGCCCACTCACCCTGCACCGCTCTCCACGGACCAATCAGCAGCGAGAGCCTCATGCAGCCGCCCAGTCACGGACGAGTGGGCGGTGCTGGATGGCCACCGGGCCCCACCCACTCTTTCTGAGGAGGGATGTGATTGATTGGTCGATTACTGGGAGACGACTGGTGACGTCTCGTTGACACTGATAAACACTGGTGATTGGTGGAAACCAGAGCTCGACCAGTACTGGAATTCTGTGTCTCACACTGAGGAGGATAGTCAGGATTTTTGTTCGTTATAATAATAAATAACTATTAATTAAAAAAAACATACACACACACAAAAGGCCAAACCTGAACTGAGAAAAATGATGTGATGTAAATAAAAAGCTGCCTATCAAACAAAAAAATAAAATAAATAAATAAAAACAATCTGCATTATGTTCAGTAAAAAATATCGGACAACATATACGTGGATACCGATTCAGAGCGATACAGCGTGTCTCAGCTGTAAGTCAGTGGCTTCCACTCTGATTTTTGTTCATCCTGGATTCAGTTTGTCTTCAAGCTGAACAGACAGAACAAAACCACACGGACAAAAGACAGACAGGACAGACGGAACGAGACGGAAAACAACGTTAAAGACGTAATGATGAAAGAGACGACAGATTACAGCAAAGACATAATGAGACATAACAAGACAAGAACTACAGAAAGACTTAACAAGATGAAAACGACATAACAATATATATACACATATATATATATCCATCATTAGTCTGTTGATCATTTAGTTTTGTTACATATTTTTCATCTTGTTATGTGTTTCTGATAGAAACATTGAAATGCTGATTTTGACAGAGTTGGACGTGTCCATCGGTCTCTGAGACAGAAACACGAGAAGACAGAGTTCAGGTTGAACAAACAACAGAGTTACACTTGAAGCTTTTCTTTAAATCGCGTGTAAATAATCATAATTTTCTGTCACAGATAGAAAATGCTCGGTCATAAAACCACAGAGTGTAAAGACGCACCAGTGTTCATGCTGATATTAATGGTGTTGTGGCGCCATCTAGTGTCCATTTCTTCACCCTGCGGCTGCTCCTCCTGTCTGTCTTTATTCTAACAAACAGTCCATCAGCTGCAGAAACTGATAAGTGATTGATATTGAAGTTTCTGATCACAGTGACAAAGTGAAAGTCAACGTTCTTTCAGCTGCTGCTTGTTGCTTCTTTGTTGTTTCTCTGTGTCTGATTGTTGCTGAAAAAAACAAACGAAATGTTTCACACAAACATTCAATAAATGAAAGTCCTGAATTCTTCTTCTGCTCCATGTTATTTGCTGCTGCATGAATTTGACAGGTGAGACGGGAGGACAGACAGCTTCCTGTCGTTCTGCTTTGTGTCAATAAAGGTTTGAAGGACAGTTTGTTGGTGGTATTTTATTTTAACAAGAAGAAGAAGAAGAAGTTTTAACTTGGAAATACAGACAGAGGAGAGCTCACTGCAGCAAAAACTGAAAAACCTGCATTTTCTCCACTTTAAATGAAATTTATCTCCTCAAATATGGTTTTAATAAAATTCACCAGAAAGTAGCAAAACTTCATTTGACAAAACAAGAACATGACAAATAAACAGAAAGATAATAAATCAAATGTTGCTTTTTTTAAAAGTCAGAATTAAAACTTTTAATGAAATAAAAGTCACGTGTATAAACTGTCAAGTTAAAGAGTTACACTGTTAAACTTTTTGAATGTTTTGAATGTTGCCAGTGAGAAACTGTAAAAACACTTTACAGTCAGGGTGTCAATCAAACTCATTCACAGAAGAGGCCAACATTTAAAACACAGTCTAAGTCATGGACAAACAGGATTAACATTTATTAAACTGTCTAAAACTGACTGTTTTATTCAGAAATATGAATTTGAACAGCCAGACTGCAACAACTTTTCCTCAATAAAATAAATAAGATTTAAAATATATTTTTCAACAATAACAGAAGAAAACGAGAATATTTCAGCTCAAATATTTCAGCTCAGAATATTTCAGCTCACATATCTGGGTGAGGTTACATTTGAAAATGTTTTTTTTGTCTGCACACAAGATATCACACACTTTAATCATGCAAACCCTCAAAGACTCTGCATTTGACATAAAAATCTGCTCATATAATAATATTACAAACCCATCAGTCCATCAGGTACAGATGAACATATTGATCTGCTCAATTTAACTTTAAGGCCAAAACACACTGAGATCTTCAATGAAAAGTCAACTGTAGCTTCTGTGGTTCACTGCAGGCTTCAGATTTCAAATGTAACACCACAGAACCAGCTGTGTTTTATGAAAAGATTAAACTGCACACTGACACACACTGAGGAGATGAAGAGGAGAGTCTGACTCTTCATCATCACTTACAATAATGAAGCAATTAAGTATTTAAAAGTACACAAATCAGACTTGAGTAAAAATCACGCACCACAGAAGTGTCCATTAATATTATGATTCACGATCATAAATCAAGTCGAAAAATTATAACAAGTTGACACATCTGTCCATATTGACGCTCGCTCTCTCCCCCACCTCTCTCTCTCTCTCTCTCTCCTCTCCCTCCCTTCCGTCTTCATGACTGTGAGTTGATTGATTATGAGTGAGGCGCGATTCATAACAGACACATGAAAAGATCGCGGGTCAGATAGAATTGACACGTGCTTTACAGTCAGTAAAGTGTACGTGTGTTTACAGTGTGATCATCACGGATCATTTGACAGAATAACATCTTTACTGAAACTTATTTTTACAGTGTAATGTCCTTACCACAGTTTTTTACAGTATGTTACTCTTATCTCCGTTACAATGTAGCAGAAAATACAACATACAATACAAACTGTTGCAAACATTTTGTTAAAGAATACAAATGAACCATAAGTTAGTGGCTTTCAGCCTGATTTTATTAGTCAGGTCTGTGGTTGGTCAAATAATTTTAAACCTAGTTTTGTTAACCTGTGATCAGAGCTGATCTCAGGTCTTTCCTGCAGCTCGGTCTTACAGTTGTTTATGTTGTGAAATCATTCTCGTGTTCATCTCGTCCTTCTTAACTTCTCTGTTTGATATAAAGAAAAAGAAGAAATGAAGAATACTCACCTGGACTCACCTGTTCGTTGCTCCTCTGAAGGTTCGGCTGCTTCAAGTTGGAAATTCGGTGGAAATTCGGCGGAAATTCGCGACGAGAAATGAGCGCAAACGCAAAGTGATTTCGGACGGTTTGAGCGGTTGTTGTTGTTGATTTTGGGTTTTAGGTTAGTTTTGTTTGTTTGTTTGTTTGAACACACACACACACACACACTCACACACACAGCGTGGTGACGTACCTCAGCTTGCCGGAGTTCGATCCACGGCTCCACAGTGGCGGTCGGCGTCTTTCCCCACTGGACCATCTTCAGTACTGATGAAGTCAACGAGGATCAGACTGATTGATGTCCTGCTGTCCTGACACACAGACACCGTGGACACTTGACACAGACACCTTGTCCTCCTGGGAGACCTGGATGGTCTGGAGGTCTGAGTCTCTGCTGCTGCTGCTGTGTGTCTTTTAGCTCCGGAGGTCATGAGTTCAAACCCGCTCTGTGGACATGAAAGTCACATAGTTCACATATTTGTAGAAAAGTGAAAAGTAAAGTACAGATAAATATATAAAACTCCATGTAAGGACAGTAACACAGTATTTGTACTCAGTTACTTTTCATGTCTGTGGTTCACTGCCTGAGTTGTTAAATGATTATCTTCATTTAAGTAAAAGTAGAGGCGTAAAAGTTCTATGAAAAAGTTTGTATGCATATGTATATTATTATTATTATTATTGTTGAATACAGAGTAATTTATCTGCAATAAATATATTAAAAGATATGTAAATCAATATATGCAGAAATAAATGAAAATGCTTATAATGATTTTGTATTTTTATGTGTCATATTTCATATGTATTTTTGTTTTATGACTCTCTCCTGACTGCATGGACTGAAAGTTAAATATATCAAAACAAAAGAAACACGTGGTGTCACGTGACATGCTCTTATTGGTCTGCGCAGAACTGATCAGCGGTGATCGCAGCACAATGCATGCCGGTTACATTTGTGAATTCTGTGTCTCACACTGAGGAGGATAGTCAGGATTTTTGTTCATTATAATAATAAATAACTATTAATTAAAAACACACACACACACACACACACACACACACACACACACACACAAAGCCAAACCTGAACTGAGAAAAATGATGTGATGTAAATAAAAAGCTGCCTATCAAACAAAAAAATAAATAAATAAATAAAAACAATCTGCATTATGTTTAGTAAAAATATCGGACAACATATACGTGGATACCGATTCAGAGCGATACAGCGTGTCTCAGCTGTAAGTCAGTGGCTTCCACTCTGATTTTTGTTCATCCTGGATTCAGTTTGTCTTCAAGCTGAACAGACAGAACAAAACCACACGGACAAAAGACAGACAGGACAGACGGAACGAGACGGAAAACAACGTTAAAGACGTAATGATGAAAGAGACGACAGATTACAGCAAAGACATAATGAGACATAACAAGACAAGAACTACAGAAAGACTTAACAAGATGAAAACGACATAACAATATATATACACATATATATATATCCATCATTATTCTGTTGATCATTTAGTTTTGTTACATATTTTTCATCTTGTTATGTGTTTCTGATAAAAACATTGAAATGTTGATTTTGACAGAGTTGGACGTGTCCATCGGTCTCTGAGACAGAAACGGAGAAGACAGAGTTCAGGTTGAACAAACAACAGAGTTACACTTGAAGCTTTTCTTTAAATCGCGTGTAAATAATCATAATTTTCTGTCACAGATAGAAAATGCTCGGTCATAAAACCACAGAGTGTAAAGACGCACCAGTGTTCATGCTGATATTAATGGTGTTGTGGCGCCATCTAGTGTCCATTTCTTCACCCTGCGGCTGCTCATCCTGTCTGTCTTTATTCTAACAAACAGTCCATCAGCTGCAGAAACTGATAAGTGATTGATATTGAAGTTTCTGATCACAGTGACAAAGTGAAAGTCAACGTTCTTTCAGCTGCTGCTTGTTGCTTCTTTGTTGTTTCTCTGTGTCTGATTGTTGCTGAAAAACAAACGAAATGTTTCACACAAACATTCAATAAATGAAAGTCCTGAATTCTTCTTCTGCTCCATCTTATTTGCTGCTGCATGAATTTGACAGGTGAGACAGGAGGACAGACAGCTTCCTGTCATTCTGCTCTGTGTCAATAAAGGTTTGAAGGACAGTTTGTTGGTGGTATTTTATTTTAACAAGAAGAAGAAGAAGAAGTTTTAACTTGGAAATACAGACAGAGGAGAGCTCACTGCAGCAAAAACTGAAAAACCTGCATTCTCCACTTTAAATGAAATTTATCTCTCAAATATGGTTTAATAAAATTCACCAGAAAGTAGCAAAACTTCATTTGACAAAACAAGAACATGACAAATAAACAGAAAGATAATAAATCAAATGTTGCTTTTTTAAAAGTCAGAATTAAAACTTTTAATGAAATAAAAGTCACGTGTGTAAACCGTCAAGTTAAAGAGTTACACTGTTAAACTTTTTGAATGTTTTGAATGTTGCCAGTGAGCAACTGTAAAACACTTTACAGCAGGGGTGTCAATCAAACTCATTCACAGAAGAGGCCAACATTTAAAACACAGTCTAAGTCAGGACAAACAGGATTAACATTTATTAAACTGTCTAAAACTGACTGTTTTATTCAGAAATATGAATTTGAACAGCCAGACTGCAACAACTTTTCCTCAATAAAATAAATAAGATTTAAAATATATTTTTTCAACAATAACAGAAGAACGAGAATATTTCAGCTCAGAATATTTCAGCTCAGAATATTTCAGCTCACATATCTGGTGAGGTTACATTTGAAAATGTTTGATTTTGTCTGCACACAAGATATCACACACTTTAATCATGCAAACCTCAAAGACTCTGCATTTGACATAAAAATCTGCTCATATAATAATATTACAAACCCATCAGTCCATCAGGTACAGATGAACATATTGATCTGCTCAATTTAACTTTAAGGCCAAAACACACTGAGATCTTCAATAGAAAAGTCAACTGTAGCTTCTGTGGTTCACTGCAGGCTTCAGATTTCAAATGTAACACCACAGAACCAGCTGTGTTTTATGAAAAGATTAAACTGCACACTGACACACACTGAGGAGATGAAGAGGAGAGTCTGGACTCTTCATCATCACTTACAATAATGAAGCAATTAAGTATTTAAAAGTACACAAATCAGACTTGGAGTAAAAAAATCACACCACAGAAGTGTCCATTAATATTATGATTCACGATCATAAATCAAGTCGAAAAATTATAACAAGTTGACACATCTGTCCATATTGACACGCTCGCTCTCTCCCCCTCTCTCTCTCTCTCTCTCCCTCCCTCCCTTCCCGTCTTCACTGTGAGTTGATTGATTATGAGTGAGAGCGCGATTCATAACAGACACATGAAAAGATCGCGGGTCAGATAGAATTGACACGTGCTTTACAGTCAGTAAAGTGTACGTGTGTTTTACAGTGTGATCATCACGGGATCATTTGACAGAATAACATCTTTACTGAAACTTATTTTTACAGTGTAATGTCCTTACCACAGTTTTTTACAGTATGTTACTCTTATCTCCGTTACAATGTAGCAGAAAATACAACATACAATACAAACTGTTGCAAACATTTTGTTAAAGAATACAAATGAACCATAAGTTAGTGGCTTTCAGCCTGATTTTATTGGTCAGGTCTGTGGTTGGTCAAATCATTTTAAACCTAGTTTTGTTAACCTGTGATCAGAGCTGATCTCAGGTCTTTCCTGCAGCTCAGTCTTACAGTTGTTTATGTTGTGAAATCATTCTCGTGTTCATCTCGTCCTTCTTAACTTCTCTGTTTGATATAAAGAAAAGAAGAAATGAAGAATACTCACCTGGACTCACCTGTTCGTTGCTCCTCTGAAGGTTGGCTGCTTCAAGTTGGAAATTCGGTGGAAATTCGGAAATTCGCGACGAAATGAGCGCAAACGCAAAGTGATTTCGGACGGTTTGAGCGGTTGTTGTTGTTGTTGATTTTTGGGTTTTAGGTTAGTTTTGTTTGTTTGTTTGAACACACACTCACACACACACTCACACACACACACAGCGTGGTGACACCTCAGCTTGCCGGAGTTCGATCCACGGCTCCACAGTGGCAGTCGGCGTCTTTCCCCACTGGACCATCTTCAGTACTGATGAAGTCAACGAGGATCAGACTGATTGATGTCCTGCTGTCCTGACACACAGACACCGTGGACACTTGACACAGACACCTTGTCCTCCTGGGAGACCTGGATGGTCTGGAGGTCTGAGTCTCTGCTGCTGCTGCTGTGTGTCTTTTAGCTCCGGAGGTCATGAGTTCAAACCCGCTCTGTGGACATGAAAGTCACATAGTTCACATATTTGTAGAAAAGTGAAAAGTAAAGTACAGATAAATATATAAAACTCCATGTAAGGACAGTAACACAGTATTTGTACTCAGTTACTTTTCATGTCTGTGGTTCACTGCCTGAGTTGTTAAATGATTATCTTCATTTAAGTAAAAGTAGAGGCGTAAAAGTTCTATGAAAAAGTTTGTATGCATATATATTATTATTATTATTATTATTGTTGGAATACAGAGTCATTTATCTGCAATAAATATATTGAAAGATATGTAAATCAATATATGCAGAAATAAATGAAAATGCTTATAATGATTTTGTATTTTTATGTGTCATATTTCATATGTATTTTTGTTTATGACTCTCTCTGACTGCATGGACTGAAAGTTAAATATATCAAAACAAAAGAAACACGTGGTGTCACGTGACATGCTCTTATTGGTCTGCGCAGAACTGATCAGCGGTGATCGCAGCACAGTGCATGCCGGTTACATTTGTGTCCGACGTGATCCAGACTTGCTCTGACGTCATGCACACGTGGGTAACGATAACCTCACGAGATCGAGGCGGCCGCAGTTTGTACCAGGTGCTGCAGCTGCTCTCACCGACTGCAAACACCTGGCTGTCACCTGATCAATGAGCTGACAGGCTCTGATTGGCTCTTAATTTTGACAACAAACACCACCTGTTATATATATAATACTAATTTTCTGTGTAACTGTAATATTTAACGCTGGATATATCAGTCTGATGTAGCAATGACGTTTTAATCTGTCAGCAAGCAGATATCTTGTGGCTCATAATAATAAAGTTTTATATATATATATATATTAATAAAGTTAATAAAGTTTTATATATATACATATATATGTGTGTGTGTGTGTGTGTGTGTGTGTGTGTGTGTGTGTGTGTGTGTGTGTGTGTGTGTGTGACGTATCAGAAGAACAGTTTCAAAGTGTTTTTCAAGGCAGATAAAAGAGCAAATGTTCCACGTAACAGAAGGAGGATCTCTGTTTCAACTTCAATCAACGATCAAGAACACACTTTATTACTTCGTGGTCTCAAACTTCAGGTAACCTACAGGTGATCTGACAGGATGTTCGTGTCTCTTCCTGTATTTTCTCTGAAGTCTGCAGGAAACTGTCAGACTTGACTGCAGACTTTCGTCTCCACCTCCTGCTGCAGCCTCCTGATCTCATCTAGTCTCCAGACGAGACGCAGTTCATCTCGAACGAACCTATTTTTCTTGAACTGAACGTCTGCAGGTTGGTAAAATCCAAAATGCATCTGTCGAGACTTTTATTTTCAGGGTCGCGGGGCGGAGTCTATCCCAGCTGACTTTGGGTGAGAGGCAGGTTCACCCTGGACAAGTCGCCAGTTCATCACAAGACTGACAATCACTCACATTCACACCTGCGGGCAATTTAGAATCACCAATTAAAACCTAGCGTTCATGTCTTAGAACTGTGGGAAGAACCGGAGAACCCACGCAGACACGGGGAGAACATGCAAACCCGCATAAAGGTTCTGCTTCAGCAAGCCGGGTTCGAACTCAGGACCTTCTGACTGTGAGGCGGCAGAGTTAACCTCTGCCCCACCGTGCCACACGACTTTTAATTAGATATATGTTTATATTATATATGTTTCCTCTTATTCTGAAAAACTACTAGCGGAAGGGCGACCTTACCAACCCGGAAGTTATTTGATCTGCGTCCCTGTACAACAGTCCGGCTCTACTGAGAGTGATGGGCTTTATTGTGGATTAAACGTCATTTTTAAAGTGAGTTAATGTTTTAAAATTTTTTATTAATCAGTTCGTTTCGACTTTTTGTTTGTTTTGTTTCTCTGTTTGTTTAAAATCAGATTAAACTGCGCGTTTTAACCTGAAGTGGATGAATGAAGCCGTCAGTTAGCATGCTAGGCTAACTGTCGTGCTGTGAAGTTTGAGCTAATAATAATACAAATATGTTAAAAATATGTATAAAAATGTTAATGTTTGTAGAGATGAATCGATAACGTTTTTGAAGCAGCTCTAATGTGAATATTATTAGCTTTACTCTGAAAACTGAACAGAAACCACAAAATATTCATATTTCAGACGCAGAAATAAGAGAATTTTGCCTTTTTCTTAAGAAAATTACTTCACCCAAATAATTAATTATCAAAATACGATTAAATAATCAATGAATCGCTGCAGAGCTCAGATTTTTGTTTTCCTTCACTGCATGAATCACAAGACCTGCATTCTGGTTTAAAGAGGAAAATAATAAAATTATGAGCCCCGCCATTTTATGTGAATACTTTTAGTTACTGTGAAATAAATACAGAAGTTACTGTCAGATTGATCACTAGTCAGAATCGTGACTGTTTTCTCAGATGATTGTTTGTGTGTTTTCAGGTTGCAGAAGGACGTCATGGCTCACATCACCATCAACCAGTACCTGCAGCAGGTAACCTCTCACCTTTCCTCTTTCTGTGTGATGCAGCCTCATCTTCACGCTGTCTTTCCACCACGTGACCTCCATGGCGGTGCCACAGTATTCACGCATCTCTTCTTCTTCGTTTGTGTTTCCCTCCTGCAGGTTTACGAGGCCATCGACAACCACGAAGGCTCGTTCTGCGCTGAGCTGCTCTCCTTCAAACACCCGCGTCGCCAACCCGCGGCTCCAGGTGAGGCTCCGCCCACTCAAGTGGAGGCACAGCGTTGCTAGGATACGGCCTCACCTCTGTCTCTGTGTGTGTTTCAGCTGGCCAGTCCAGAGGAAAAGTGTCAGCAGCTTCTGGAGCCGCATGACGAGAGATGGTCGCAGCTCACCTCAGGTAGGACAGCCAATCAGGTCATTAATCTATTGATTATTGATTATTGTGAGAACAGAAGTCATCAATGTGACCTGTTCTATGATCAACATTATCTGACATTTTATAAAATCAAACAACTAATCAATTAATGGAGAAAGTGATCGACAGATAAACTGATGATGTGTGTGTGTGTTACAGGTGTACCTATGCAGTGGCCAATCACGACTTTGTTGAAGCCTACAAGTTCCAGACACTCGTGTCAATATCCTTCATGATGAACACACACACACACACACACACACACACACACACACACACACACACACACACACACACAGTAAAACAGCTAAAATCTTAAATCAATAATCAATATTCAGTGAGTGTTTGTCCTTGACCTCTCACATCTTTCCTGAGGGCCTTCCAGTCCCACAAAGAGGAGAACTGGTGAGTGCGTACACACACACACACACAATCATTAGCCTAGCTTAGCACAAACACTGGCAGCAGGTGGAAACTGTTAGCTTTGTGATGTTTCCCTCAGGACACTTCCTGTTTTGTCTTATAGAGCTGATGTGAACACGCTGCCTGTGAGCGCAGCATCATTGATCTGTTGTGTGTGTGTGTGTGTGTGTGTGTGTGTGTGTGTGTGTGTGTGTGTGTGTGTGTGTGTGTTTCAGGGCTCTGCCAGTGATGTTCGCTGTCACTCTGGATCTCAGGATATTTGCCAATAATGTAAGAAACCTGTGACATGAACCACAGAGATGATGATGATGATGATGATGATGATGATGATGATGATGGTGGTGGTGGTGGTGGTGGTGGTGGTGGTGGTGGTGGTGGTGTGTGTGTGTGTGTGTGTGTGTGTGTGCGCTGCAGGCGGAGCAGCAGCTGCAGAAAGAAGTAAAGTCAGCCGGGTGAGATGTTGGAGAAAGCAGCAGAGCAGCTGATGAGCTGCTTCAGAGTGTGTGCCAGCGACAAGTCAGTACACACACACACACACACACACACACATACAAATATATAAACATAAACACATTTATGAGGATGTAATGAAAAAAATACGACATGAAAAACTACAACCACAAACAAAACAAATGCAGCCGTCATTTTATAAACTAATGTAAAAATAATGAAATGTTTTTATCATGAGTCTATAATATTCAATATATTGTTACATCTCCAGTAATATTTATATTAAAAAGTTGGAATATTTACAGAAAAAGTCATAATGTTTACAGAAAAGTATTTGAGTAAAGTTTTGAAGTAGTGATGTAACAATAAAGACACTGGATTAAAGTTCGTCTGTTTCTTTCTTTGATATGAGGCTGATCTTTCAGAGTCGTCTCTGTTTTCTCGTTGCAGTCGAGCCGGATCGAAGACAAGAAGTGGGGGATGATGTTTCTGAGCAACCAGCTCTTCAAGATCTACTTCAAGGTCTGAGCTGACTGTGAGCCGCTTATTGATTATTGATTCAAACTGATTCAGGACATACAGAGACCGAAGAAGACATAATGCTGCGGAAATTACAACCAAAATTCATTTAAGGATAAGAGCTTTGATATTATGACCTCAGTCAGTCCTGGTTTGAATCCAGCACATACAAGAAGTCTTCACTGATTAATTATTGATTTTGTTTTGTGATGGATCAGATCAATAAGCTGCACCTGTGTAAGCCTCTGATCAGAGCCATCGACAGCTCCAACCTGAAGAACGACTACAGTCAGGCTCAGAAAGTCACCTACAAATACTACGTGGGCCGTAAAGCCATGTTTGACAGCGACTTCAAACCAGGTAACTCCTCCTCCTCCTCCTCCTCCTCCTCCTCCTCCTCCTCCTGCTGTTCCACTCTCGTTCCACTTTGCTCTGATTTGTCCACTTTGGAGAACATTTTCAAGACGGTCTGAGGGTCAAACAGACACAGTGAAGACATATAATGATGGTGAAACTGTCTCTGCAGCGGAGGAGTTTCTGTCTTACGCCTTCCATCACTGTCATCGTTCCAGTCAGAAGAACAAGAGGATGATTCTCATCTACCTGCTGCCCGTCAAGATGCTGCTGGTAAAAACTCAGCTCGTCACTTTTAAACCAGTTTAAACCAGTTAACGTCCCAGTAGAGCCAGTATGACCGCAGACTGTTGCTGCTGTTTCAGGGTCACATGCCGACTCATCAGCTCCTGAGGAAATATGACCTCATGCAGTTTGCAGACGTCACCAAAGCTGTGAGGTAAGCAGAGGGTTGGCGGCAGTGACACAGGAAGTGACATCACGCTGGGTGTCAGGTGTGCTCACAGGTGTGTGTGTGTGTGTGTGTGTGTCAGTGAAGGGAACCTGCTGCTGCTGAACGAGGCCTTGTCCAAACACGAGACGTTCTTCATCCGCTGTGGGATCTTCCTCATCCTGGAGAAGCTCAAGATCATCACCTACAGGAACCTCTTCAAGAAAGTGTGAGTTCAGCTGCAGCACGGCGCCACCTGCAGAAAAAAACACCAAAATAAGAGCTACTACTGTAGTGTGTTTGTGTTATTGTGAGACTTTAATGTTTTAAAGGGTTAGTTCAGATTCAGTCTCACAACAACACAAACACACTAACAGACGGAGGCAGCAGCAGAACAACACCTCCTGTGTTCTCTGAGATAAAATCACTGATTTTATGAATGGAGTTTGGTTGGTTTGCAGAGAGTGATGTTAGTCTGATATAAAGTTGGTTTTAGTAAAGAGGTGAAAATATTCTAAATATAGCCCACATTTAAACTCTCAAACGTGTTTGAGCCCTCTTGATTTTGGCGCGTATTGATGACATCATCTGTTTCCTGTCTGCAGGTACCTGCTGCTCAGGACTCACCAGCTGCCTCTGGACGCCTTCCTCGTGGCTCTGAGGATGATGCAGGTGGAGGACGTGGACATCGACGAGGTGCAGTGTATCCTGGCCAACCTCATCTACATGGTGAGAACACACACACACACACACACACACACACACACACACACACACACACTCATCTTCTTCTGTGGTGTTTCTGTCTCCTTTCAGGGTCACATCAAAGGTTACATCTCCCACCAGCACCAGAAGCTCGTGGTCAGTAAACAGAATCCATTCCCTCCTCTCTCCTCGGTCTCCTAGACTACATTACCCACAATCCCCCACAGGAAACTTTGTTTTCATTTGATTCAATTCATCCTTTTTTTTATTTTGTACTGTAAAAATGTTGTTGAATAAAGCAGATGCTGGTTTGTACAGTGTGTGTCTCGATCATTGAGCCAAACATTATAACAAAAACCAAAGATGTAGTTTGATGACATCATGAAGTAGTGTGGGATCATGGGAGTTGACTGAGACAGAAATCGAGTTCATAGAATTTAAGACAAATGAAACGACCTGGAATAAATAAGATTTTTTTTTCTGGTTTGAAGATGTAAGTACACGACTCAACAACATGTATAACGTGTGTCTCGTCCTTCAGACATTTTAATGCAGAAATGCTTAAATTTCACATCAAACACTGAAACGCTGAAATAAACTCATTTCATCATTAAAACAGGATTTGGACATTTGAACGTTTTCTAGTTTTCAGGATATAAAACACTTGAAACCACCAGTTTGGTCGGTTGACGAGACTTTGAGTTCACAGGAAGTTTGATGATAAAAAAGTTCTAAAGATGGCGCCGGTGGGCGGGTTGTTAGCGGTTCTCAGGATACTGGCTGACTTGAGGGGTCATGTGATCCTCGGCGGCCTCCAGCCTCAGTTGGATCCAGGCCAGGTAGCGGGAAAGTTTGGTGAACACCAGACCGTCACAGTCTGAGGATGATGACATCAGCAGCCCGGTCAGAAACGTCGTCCCATGATGCACCGTGGCGACTGGTGTCCCCGGCAACAGGCCTCCACATTGCCTGCGGCTGACCTCTGACCTCATACTGCCGCCAGCTGCTGAGTGCTTCTGATTCAGAGTCACTGAACTACGGCCGTTTTCTGCTCCATTTGGACGGTTTTGGGTTTGATTCTGGTTCTGCCTCTGCTGGGCTCCATTCTGATTCCCTAAAGTTCCATTTGTGCTCATCTGGCTTCCATTCTGATTCCCTAAAGTTTGATTTGGGCTCTCCTGGGTGCCATTTTGGTTCCCTAAAGGTCCATTCAGCATTCTTCGGGCTCTGCTTTGTTTCTCTGAACGTCCATTCGGGCTCCCCACTGCTCCATTTTGCCTCCTCATGCAGAACATCTTGTTGCTGAGTGGATGCGAGACGTTCAGCTGACTGCGACACTCGTCCAGCGTCATGTAGACTAGTTTCTGGGTCTGACTCACCCCCCGTCTCTCTGCGACACCGGTCCTCCCAGAATGCATCAGGATGTTTTCGCTGAAGTCCTTGGTGGGCAGGCAGAGGTGGATGAGGGTGGGGCTAAAGCGCAGGGGTGCGACCAGCTCGATGAGGGCGAGGTCGTAGTCGTGGTGATGTGCACGGAAGCGGTTATGGACGTACAGAGCCCGGACAGAGATGAGAAACTTTTCCTCTCGTCCTACGAGGTGAAAGACGAGACGTCAGAACGAAATCCAGGGATGAGAAGTAAATCAAAGACAGAACAAGACAAAATAAACATGTAAAATAAAAAAACAAAGAAACAAGATGTAGCAAGACAAACATGATAAATGACGTAACGAGGAGGATGTAACACAAAACGTTACAAGACAAGAACACAACAAGAGACAATTACATAAAAGATGTAAACAGACAAATATAATGTAACGAGACAAAAACAACCTAAAAGACGTAACAGCGAAAGCTTCAAATTCAGCAAAGTGAAGTAAATGTAGTGATGAAGTATTTTTATAAAGTTCATTACCAGCGAACACGAGGAAGTTGGAGGGTTGGAGATCAGATCCTGAGTCCAGGAAGAGGCAGCGAGCGGAAGTCAGGACGGAGAATCGACCCAACACCACGCCGCCACACAGCTCCACCCCTCTGCTGTTCAGCAGGGTCACCTGGAGACAAAAAACAAACCCACAGCAGGAGTGACGACGCGTTGGGACCATGTTTGGTGGAATAGTTTTAATCTGGTCATACATGTTCGATTTGAGCCACGCGACTCATTTTAGAGTTTTAAAGGACTGAAGTTCAGCTTCGTCGGCCAATCAGCTGCTGTTGTCAGGCCAGTTGTCTGCCTTGTTAGCTTTATTGCCAGCAAACAATCTTATACCTGGATCACAACTTTCAAACTAATCTTTATTGACAATCTGCATGTTGTGATGTTTTTAGGTGCTTTGTGGGAACAAGTGAGAATTGCAAAAAAAAAAAAAAAAAGTGCCTTTTTAAAAAAGTTCTTTTAATCTTTTTTTTTTGTTCATCTTCATTAAAATTCAAAGGCAACTTGTTCCAGTGGGAATGAAAACACTCTGTTCTGTTCTGAGTCAAATGATGATGTCATACCTGTGACAGAATAATAAATCAATACAAATAGAACACAGTAGTAGGGCTGGGCAGTAGGACAAAATTTTCATATCACGGTTTTTTTTTTAAAACTCATATCGGTTTCACGGTATTTGACGGTAATTTTTACCCACATTTTCTTCTACTGAGAACAGAATTACTGCAGTTGATTGTCTTTAAACAGTCCATTTTACTGTCAGGAGGACTGGATCATGTTTTTTAAAAGCATGAGCCCTTCAAAGTATGGTTACCATCACATGGCGGGGACGACTATACGATTAAACGTCCCCACACACACCAGTCAGCACCAGAAATACTGGTAGTTTAAAATATTTATCAATCTTTCATTCATGCATGATGTCAGTTATCTGTTCCCTCTATGATTTTATGCAGCCGCCCGCCACTAGTCGGAGCTGCGTCTCTGTCAGACGGCAGCTCCTCCCACCCAGCGCGTATGAACCGATCACCATGGCAACACCAGATGTTTATATGAGCAAAGCTGGACAGATGAATGTAGACTGTGACAGAATAAGCTCATATATATTCACTCGACTGGAGAAACGTGACCACATTAAACACAGACAGACATAAAACTGCAAGCAGAGCTGCTGCTGCTGTTAGCACTGCTAACGTTAGCCACACTGCGTGTCGGGCTAGCTGCTAACGTTAGCCACACTGCGTGTCGGGCTAGCTGCTAACGTTAGCCACACTGCGTGTCAGGCTAGCTGCTAACGTTAGCCACACTGTGTGTCAGGCTAGCTGCTAACGTTAGCTCTGGGTCCTTTACCTGCAGACACTGTGACCCTCTTCAGTCTGAAAAGGTGAGTTGTTGTCATGTTTCGTACATTAGTGTGTCAGGTTTGTTTACACAGCGCGAAGTAGCGACTGTAGCCTGTGATTAACGGCTGCAAATGGCTCTTAAAACACAAGGTATCTAGTACACACGCTGAAGCCAGCACGCCTGTGGTGTTGGTGTGCAGCAGTGAAATGGGTCCCCGCTGAAACACTTTCCCGCCGCACACGTTCCGGACGTTATTAGGACTATTCACCGGTGTGGCGGTATATGAAAAATTCATATCATGACGAAAATAAAGACCAGTTTTCGGTACGAACCGGTATAGCGCCCAGGCCTACACAGTAGTCAATAATAAAACATTTAGTCGGTTCATTGAGACATGCACATATGATTTAATGTGTTAATAGATCACAAACATTACTGAACGGTCTGATATATATTTTGTAGTGGACAGTTTCCTGTGTAATGGAGACACGCTAGCTGGAGACATTTGTCCTGCCGGTGGCGCTTCAGGCGACGTCATGGACTCATTAAAATGTAAAGGAATGACAGAACTACTTGTGACGGGATGAGCTTGTGATTGGTGATGAGCATCTTACCTGCCAGGGACAGTTTCCATGGCGACACACTGATGCAGTCGAGTTGAACCGTTCAGGAAGTCTTCCACAGGGAAACGCCGCTGAGGACACAAAGAGCGACTGTTTGACCAGTTTGAACAGGTTTGACAAACGTGTTAAAGCTCATTTATGCTCCTAAAAAATAGATCAGTCTGTGTCAAATGAGACAAGTCAAAGAAGACGAAGAGGAGTCAGAAGTTTCTGATGACAACAAACATGGCTACACCGGGGGTCCTGCTCTGCTTCATGCAGAAATGAGCACAAAGTAGGAACAGGAGGCTCCGTCTGTGTCTGTCTGCGTCATAAAGGTTTACTGGTGGTAACTGGACTCCCTCACATTCTTGACATTTTTAGATTCTTCAAGAATCTGAGCAAGTCCAGTTGCCATGGTAACCCATTTCCACATGCTGATCTCATGTTTTGCATAAATGAGTCCTTAGTTTTGTTTCTTGTTTCTTTGGTGGGTGTCGGACCTTCGGGCAGGCAGCTCTGTCCGTCCGTCTGCAGTTTGAAGCCCGGCATGCAGGAGCAAGTGAAGGCGTGGTAGGACGCCGCGCAGAGCTGCTGACACGCTGTCGGACCTTCAGTCAGACACTCTGAGATTTCTGAAACAGACGGAGAAACACTCCACGTTAAAAAAAACAAAACAATCACGTTTCAGGGCTGTGATGTGCAACACAGATTACAAAAAACCTAAAACGAAATGCAAACAGAACCCAATGATTTTCAAGAATCCAGAGAAATCTCTGAAAACACCGTCTGTCTGTGACCTTTGACCCCTCAGGCAGCACTGCATTAAAAACTGCATTAAAAACCCACATCATTGTATAAAGGACACTACATGGACTCTTCTCTGGACTCAAAGGGTCTTACAGGATCAGGAGTGACATCCCTGACAACTAAACATTTCTGAGCATCGCTTGAACACACCATGTCTTTTGGTCTTATAGGCCACGCCCCTCATCATGGGGCGGGGTCATCTTATCTGTGGGTGTGGTCTAACCTGGTCTGGTGCTTTGTTCTGCAGAGGGTGGCTGTTCTTTATCCACCGGTTCCTCCAGAGCTGCCAGCTCACAGACTGTTCCGTGGTGGGGGGCGACGCAGGAGCAGTCGAACCCCCCCACTTTGTCGGTGCATTTCCCTCCATGGAGGCAGGGGTTCGGCTTACAATGGTTCCTCGCTGCTCAGAGACAGAGAGCTGATCAATCACAGAGCTGATCAATCACAGAGCAGATCAGTCACAGAGCGGATCAATCACACTGATTAGACAAGCAGTACATGAAGAAATAAAGTTAGTATGGAAGCACATTTCCTCCAGAGTGGTGTAAGAAAAAGTTTTTATAATGAGGAACTTAATCTCTCCACCAGTGAGATAACTTGATGAACTCATTATTATTTTCTCATAATGACTTACAGGATCTTTTTTCATCACATTGACCAAAACTGTGTTTCCAGAAGTTTGGGAAATAAAAATAAAGTCATGATTCAATAAAAAAATAAAATAAAATAAAACAGAATGAGACTGAATTCACTGCTTCTAACTTCTAATCTTCTACAGTTTTTATACTTTATTGCAAATCTAAAAGTAAAAAAAAAAAAGTTTTTTATAAAGTTTGTATTGTGAAAATTTAAATTTGTTGTAATAAGCCACGCTCACTTTATTTCTTCGTGCAGCGACTGAGTGATGCCTCAAGATGTGTGAATCCGTGCAGTCAGTTACAAAATAATTGTTCATATTTGTGGCGCCCCCTAGAGGTTAAGATCTGAACACGGTCATGAGCTGCTGCAAACTTTTTTAAATCAGCTATTTGATTAAGAACAAATTGATTGGCTGATAAAATGGAAATGGATGAACGTGTCAAAATGAACTCAGGTTTCTTTTTGAATGAAACGTGTTAAACTCACCGGGGTAAGAATTCCAGAAGTTGATCTGTTGAGAAACAAACAGAAACAGGTTCCTGATTCTCCAAATACTTTTTCATTTTGAGCATAAAATGAGAGAAAATCAACCTGTTTCTATGGAAACGTCATCATTAGAGATATCGTGTTATAGTCAGAGTCTGACCGTCTGCTTGGTGTCCTCAAAGTATTCGCGGGCCTCCTCGTAGCTGCACACCTCCTCGTAACACTCGCGCTCCAGGTTCCCCTGCAGGATCTCCTCCACCAGGAACAGGTTGGCCCGTTTGGACCGCAGGAACACGTCGCTGGTCTGTGGAGCCCGAAACACTGCAAGTACAAGACCGACTGAAGACTGACTGAAGACCAACTGAAGACGGACTAAAGACTGACTGAAGACTGACTGAAGACCAACTGAAGATGGACTGAAGACCAACTGAAGACCGACTGAAGACGGACTAAAGACTGACTGAAGACTGACTGAAGACCAACTGAAGACTAACTGAAGACCGACTGAAGACGGACTAAAGACCGACTGAAGACTGACTGAAGACCAACTGAAGACTAACTGAAGACTAACTGAAGACCGACTGAAGACGGACTAAAGACCGACTGAAGACCGACTGAAGACGGACTGAAGACCAACTGAAGACGGACTGAAGACCAAATGAAGACGGACTAAAGACCAACTGAAGACCAACTGAAGACTGACTGAAGACCGACTGAAGACGGTGCCAGATTCTGTCAACCCGTACAGGAACACTCCGATACAGATTCTGATTCCAGATTAAACATGACACCAATTATTTATTCAGTTATATTTAATATAGTCAGAATTTTCACTTAATAAGCTGCATTAACTAGAGAATCATTATAATAAAAATATTCCATGTATTTATGACTGTATTACATATACACTCAATTTCTAATTATGAAAAGTTTAGTTATAATATACTGATCACAAATATATAAATTATGAAACGATAGTGAACTGATGACAACTCAACTGAGTCATTATTCTGTATTTATAGTACGTTTATGAATTACCAAATATTTGTGATAACGAACACTAAAGCTGGTTAATTGATAATACGTAATAATTATTTTTACCGAGTGATAATTAGGCTGCAGTTTGTTGTGTATATTTATGACTTTATATGAAATAAACTGAATCATTATCTGAATTAATTGCGACGTCCTGAGTATGTTACGACCCGCCGACGTTAGGATGATTTCTGCAGCGTCTTTGACATATTTTGGCACCAACAGACGAATCTGGAACATTTAAACAGTTTAAACTTCTAATATCAGCTGTTTCCTGCCTGATTTATGAGCGAGGAGGTTTGAAATTCATCGACCCTCTGAGATCCGACGGTAAACGAACTTTGACTGAGCCGACGGTCAGAGAGGGTCAGAGGTCAGAGGTCTTACCTTCTCCTTGGACGAGGACCTGAAGGAAGCAGCCGAGGAGGCAGAGAAACAGAACAGACGCTCGACAACAAGCCGACATGATGCTGACCGCCGTGACACTGAGTCCACTGCGACCAGCGCGCACACACTGATGACTCACAGCTGATTCATGAAACTTGACGGGAGTTTAAATCTGACTCTGAACATAAACATCAAAAATATCTATCGTGGTCTGAAAAGCTTCAACAAAACTCTCATATACGTTTAATCAAACATTAGAGTGAGACGTCAGTTAGCTTTCAGGCTAACAGGCTGCTGTGATCACACAGAAACTTACAAAATATGATCTTTAAAAACTCTGTAATCTTGTGACAGGAGTCACCTGTTCAGGCTGATCTGTTCCTACAAAGAGTTAAAAGAAGAGAAAACAGTTCTTAGTAAACGTTGTGTCCCTGCAGTGGACTCTGTCCTCAAACCACCAAACAAGCAGCAGGTCCGACCTCTGAAACGTCAACATCCACCAGGTTTGTTTATCGGAGGTAAACAGTTCATCACCTGTTTAATCATTTAAAACAACGCAGGGACATTTCATGATCCCCATCGAACGAAAACCTTCAGAAAAATAAAAAAGGACGTAGTACCGGTTTCAGGTTTAAGTTATTTTCTGCTTCCACATCCCATAATTTCCCTGAGCAGCAGTTGACCTGGAGTTGCCCAGAAATGTCGGGCCCTTCACACCTGCCGTGTTTGGTCTGGATGTTTGGACCAAAAGGGACCAAAAAGCCGGACTTTGGACCGGTGAAAAGACGTGGTCTCAGCCTGGATCAAACTGGACCATGGTTTGTCATAATAATACAGTGACAACGATGTGAATCTGTTCCTTCATCTCTCTTCATGAACGCTGTTCTTCAGTGCGCCTGACTGCAACGTGAAACCAAAACCCACCTGATCAAAAGTCAGAAACATGAACCTTGGTTCAGGTGTGTAAAGGACCTCATACATCCTGATCTTTCATGTTTCCTAACAACACGAATGACCTCCTCACACCTGTCCTGTGTTTGAACCAAATCATAATTACAGGTGTGAAACCTCCCTCAGGTCAACATGAACCCTGGTTCAGACTTTCAGGTGTGAAGAGGCCCTTCAGAACGAGGCTGAGGGCCTTTTCACACCTGCCTCGTTTGGTCTGGATCAAATTAAACTTACAGGAAGTTCAGTCAGACTGTTGTCAGAACAGAAAGAGGAAAAACAACAAACAGCTGTGGATGTTTTATCAGGATGTATTCACCTGCAGTCCAAAAAACATTTTCCCCAAACATCTGTGATGTCATCACAATGTAAAGTTTATGGACCAAGCAGGAACTTGTGGGCGGGGCCAGAGAGGGAAACGCTGCATGTATTCAGTGGGCTGCAGACTGCGGAAGTAAACCTGGAAGCTAGAAAACTTTTTTGGTCGCATACATCAGCTGAGCAATTCTTATTGGACTGGATGGGCGCCATCTTTCTCAAAATCTATCAATCTATCAATCTATCAAAATATCTCAAAGACAAAGTCTCAGAATTAATAATTATCAAAGTAAATATAAGATGGAAAAAATCCAGATTATATAAATGTATTCATTTACAGAAACAATCAAAAATGAAAAGTTTTTAGTGAATTTCTGCACCGATACATCTTTAATAAAATATTTTAAGCCACTGTGAAGAAATAAAATTGCACCAGTAGTTATTAAAAGCACTTAAACTGTAGAAACACAACAACAATTCAGTCATTTGGATTCATAGTTTGATGAAAAATACACACTGATTCACACACAGGAGAATGTACACAATATGAAATTTAAAATATTTGTCTTAAAAAAATGTATCAACAGGTTTAGTGTTTTTTATTTGCTTTAATTCAGCTCAAAAAGCTCATTTCTGGTATTGATGGATAAAAATACATGAAAACAGACATTGGTTTACACGGATTTACACTTTTTTTTAATAATACTGAACAGGAAGCTGTTTAAATTACACATTTAGGAATTTGCATTGCAGGTTAGTGACCATATGTGTCTTTAGGAGGCTCCCATTGGCTAACATGTTAGCTAACAACAACATCATCTTTACAAGTTGAAAATATGTCAATGTTGTGTTTACAGTTTGTTCTCTTATTGCAGCTTTAACCAAATAGAAAACATAAGGTACCGAGAACAGAACCCTGAGGAACCTCACAGGTGATTTAAATGAGACGATCATGTTGTTCTGAGGTGGGGAACCCAGCTGTTTGCTAACATGTTAGCCAGAACTACTTTATGAGCTGATAATATGCTGAATGCTGTTATTGCAGCCTGTTTGCTGCCCTCTAGTGGCCAAAAAAAATAAAAAAGCAGCTTTAAGGATTTTTGTACGGTGTTTAAAACATGTTGCCAAATAATCAAAGTTTCTGTGGCTGAAATGTTCCTGTTAAGAAGTCTGAAACATAAAATCACAGATTACATCTGAGGCACAGTGTGTCTGATCTCTGCTCAGTGGAAGTCAAATCTTACAGGACCATCCTCTTGATGGCGCCGTGGTGCCTCTTCATCCTGCTGCCACTCGTCTGTTTGGGCATCAGCCTCTCGATGCCGTCACGGATCCAGCGGATGTATTTGGACACCTGGGTGTAGACGCCGTATTTGCCTTTGCGTGCGCAGCCTTCACCCCAGCTCACAATGCCGGTGACAAAATAGGTGTTGCGGTAGCGTGTGACGTGCGGCCCGCCGCTGTCACCTTGGCAGGCGTCCTTGGCTATTTCGTCGTAGCCGGCGCAGAACATGCGGGCAGAGATGCGCAGTGGGGTGGATTCAATGCAGGTGTGCCGATTCACATAAGGAACGGTGAGGCGCTTCAAGGTGGTGGACGGCTGCCGACCCTCGCCGAGACGACCGAAACCGCTGACCATACCGTCAGACTGCCGCATCAGGACCTGCAAAAGGACGCCAGAAAGACACTTGTTTGAGTTCTTGACAAGATCTAGACGAGATGATTGATACCAGTACAGAAGGTAGAGAGCTACAATCGATCAATTTCATTATCAATTCATCTGTCAACCATGTCACCTGCGTTCCAATAAGAGTTAAAAAAAAAAACTTTAAGACACTAATGAACAGCTGCCACTACTGGTTATGCACACGGCAGCCATCTTGTATTTTGAGGTTCCCAGGTGGAGATCTGACTTCACGGAGAAGTCTGGGTGAAATCAGAAATCTGGTTTACATGTTAAAAACCAGATTTCTTAAGAGGCTGGTTCAAAGCTTCACCTTCTCAGCAAACTCGGGCTCAGGTAAACACGCCGGCAGGATGAACCTGGTGAACTTGATGGGCTTGAACAGTTTGATGAGTGCGATGTCATTGTGGTAGGTGTCAGGTTTGTATTTGTAGTGGGTGATGATAGTCTCCACGCGGTGCGTAGCTTCCCTGCCCTCATCCACCAACACGTCAAACTCACCTGAGTGCACAGAAAACACAACTGTCTCAGCTGGACAATTAAAAAAATATTCATAATAATTATAAGGAGCTTTAATTTGATACAGGAAACACAGCTCAACCTTCTTCAAACAAGAATAAACAAAAATTAAAAAAAATCTCAGTGTTATGATCTCATAATAATCTCAGATATCATATTTACATTAAAATGATACAGAATTAATAAATAATTACAAATAAAAGACATAATCTTGTAATGAAAAGAACCACAGGACCAACTATCAACCTCATAATCACACAAATCGTACAGAATCTCATATTTCTAATAATAAGTCATCAGACGGACCGACTTTGATGTAGATGTAGCGTGATTGGTTCATGCAGTGGGCGGCGGTCAGGATGATGTATTCATTGAGGATGGTTCCTCCGCAGAACCCTCGGTCCTCCTCGTTCAGGAGGAGAGCCTGTGAGGACGAGACGGACAAAAAACAGTTAATGTAAGACAAGTTCTGCAGTTAAGAACTCCCAGGTGTCTTTAATGGACTCCCAGGTGTCTTTAATGGACTCCCAGGTGTCTTTAATGGACTCCCAGGTGTCCACATAAAGACAAAAATGACTTCTGGGCAATAATTGATCCCCAGGTGTCCAAATAAAGACATTAATGGACTTTTCCGGATATAAAACAGGTCATGATCAGGTCGATATGTAATTTTTCAGTGTTCTTGTTTTTTGTAAAAGAAAGCGTCCCCACCTGCCAGGGACAGTGTCCTGGTTCACAGTCCTCTCCGCCAACAATACGGGTAAACTCCGCCATTTCAGAGGGGATGACTGTGTCAGAAATCACATCCTGCGGCTGCGCCTCGATGTCGCTGCTGTTTGTAAAGGCCACTTCACGCCTGGTTCTTTCCTCAAACAGCTCGGATTCCGGCGACACCTGAATGTCACTGCTGTTCTCAGAAAGTGAGAGAACTGAGAAAGGAAACGTGTCCAGCTCGTTCTTCTGCTGCGTGGAGTTTGCGTGGAGTTCGTTAGAGGTGGCGTTGCTCTCCGCCGTGTTCCTCCGTTCGTACCTCCACACATTCCGGATGTTACCCGTGATGATGGCGCCACATTTGAAGGTCTCTGCAAGAGTTCATGTGAAGTTTAGAGGTCAGTGTTTGTCCAACAAAAAGACTAATCACTGAGAGAAACATGCTAACTGTTAGATGTGAATCTGACAAGAGATCAGTGCTGATTAGATTCCAGTATTTCTTGTGGGGAATTATGTCTTGTAGCTAACTTTAGCGGTTGGTCTGTGTAGCTAACCACCACCACCTGGTGGAATTCTTTTTTAAAATTAAAATATTCTCTGTGTTATGCCTCATTCCCAAAGTCCAAACTGCCTGAACTATGAAGACTCATGAGTCTCTCTCACGGTTGGAGTTGCAGGATTTGTAATCTGACGCCAGGAAATATCCATCAGCGCAGGAGCACTCAATGTTCCCTCGGACCACAGTGCAGAAGTGTTCGCAACCGCCGTTTTTGTTCTCACAGAGTTCAGGAATAACTGCAGAGACATAGAGAACACAGTGAAGACCGGGGAGGAGTGTTCCACCCCGACACCAGACGAGAACATCAACATCACAGAAGATCAAACAGTTCAAAACAACAAAATCTGTCGTTCATCCAGGTTTTCTGGCCTCTGGAGTTAAAGGTGTCACAGTTCTGCTTAATTTTAAATCTGGATTTAAAATGAGTTTTGCTGAACTCTGATTAATCTTTGATTAAACTGGTCTTTGTTGGCGCAGGACAGTCGTAAGGTTTCGCTGCAGGACGCTGAAGTTGAGCCCGGCTCTCCAGAACGATTTCTGTACCGATTTCACAGTTGAAGCCCTGGTACCCGTCCTGGCAGTAGCAGGAGTAGCTTCCAATTCCATCTTTGCAAAATCCTCCATGAGCGCAGGGTATCGACTCACACGCGTCGCCATCTGCAAGACAAACAGAGCAGATTCAGTCAGAGACGCTGTGGACGTACAGCAAGGACAGGAAATATACTTTCAGTACCAGCTAACGTTGTACATTTCAGGCCTGATAAAGATTAGTTTGGTGTTTGGTTTTGTGGTTGGTTTTAAATCTCTTTTTTTTAAAGGTGCTTTCCCTGATTTGGTTGCTCACTCCCAAAATACCAACATTTCCTTGTAGCACAATCTCAATTCTCATGGATTTCTAAATTAGCCCATCAACGGCAAGTAATTTTAACTTACCAAAGTATTTGGCCCAGAATTCATCCTGCAAAAAAGACAAACAGATAATAAAAACATTCAAAACAACTTAAAATCTGATCAGTATCAGTTTTTTTGGTCTTATTGGTGCTGAAAGTGTTTGGATCTGAAACTGGAACCTGGAAGGAGCCATGTTGGATCTTGTTTGCTAGTCAGTCAACAAAATACACCAAGAGCTTCAGTGCTAACTGCTTCTAAAACCACAATGTTTTTACATTTGTGTTTCTATTCTTGATCAATACAGAAAGTCAAACTGACACTCAGACAGCTCTGGATTTGCTTGAACGGGTATTTTTGCTCCTAGCTTTTGTGATGAACTAGCTAAAGTTAGCCAAAGCTAGGACGCACGGTCTTGTTTCTGGGTTGAACAGCTAACATTAAAAAAACCTGTGTGTTTCTTTCAGACTTGTGGTGATGGATGTTTGACGGCAGTGTTTTG
This sequence comes from Lutjanus erythropterus, assembly GCA_020091685.1. NCBI lineage: Eukaryota > Metazoa > Chordata > Actinopteri > Lutjaniformes > Lutjanidae > Lutjanus > Lutjanus erythropterus. The sequence continues at coordinate 538,895 of CM034614.1, forward strand.
GTGAGTAGTTGCAGGAGGTTAATACAGTTTTCGTAGCGTCTTCGAAGATCTCTCGCGCCTCCTCCCAGTCGCAGCGCTCCTCCAAACACTCCCTCTCCATGTTGCCTTGTTTAAGTTCCTCTAAAAAGCTGTTGGCTCGTCTCCGGCGGGTCAGGACCTGACTGGCTGTCCTGTCGTCCAAGAACACTGGTGAGAGGACAGAAAAGATGAGTAGTTTAAACTGTGAGGCAAAATGATTCTGTGATCACCACGTTATATTATTTATTAAAATTGTTTCAGGTCTTTGCACTCAAGTCAAAAGTCAAATCTCAAGTCCAAAACCTTGAGTTTCAGGTCCTAAACAAGTCTGAAAACTTAAACAAAGAACCAATCACAGCCCAGCAAGTGGGTTGTTTGTCCAATGAGGTGTTAGAAGGGTTTCATGTTGAAGAGAAGTGCTGTCAATCATCAAAGATCCAAAATCTGTTCACACACACACACACACACACACACTGAGGGGACGGGGTCAAGTGTCACCCCCCCCCCCACCACCCAAAACACACTCTAACATGGTGACATGGTGGTGTGTGTTTCCCCCCAGCTTTAACTCTGTATTCTCCTCCTCCTCCTCCTCCTCCTCCTCCCCCTCTTCATCCCAGGGTGGTCAGATTCTAGCGAACGTACCTGCGTGAGAGACGGCCAGGTGTAGCAGCAGGAGGCCAAGGGACAGTCGGTGAAACGACAACATGGCCCCGGATGGATGGATGGACGGTGATCTCGGCTGGAAAAACCTCAGTGTGCTGAGTGGAAATAATTGAGTCTGAGAGTGGAGAGAGGGAGAGGAGGAGGGCTGGTACAGAGGCCAATGACCTGTGTGGAGGGGGGTGGGGGGGCGTCGACATGTCCGGAGCGGGCGGGGCTTCTGTCCTGAAGAAGACCAGAACAACTAGAGGACTCCACTACAAGTCCCAGAGTGCAACACTGGATGAAACATCCAACCAGAGAGCTTCAAAATCTCTGAAATGTCCTCAAAGTATAGAAGTAAAAAGTCGTCCTCTGAGGGACATTTCAACTGTTTCTGTCCTTTTCTCCCTCTCTGTCTCTCACATTCTGACAGCTTTTTCATCGTGTTACATCGTGTGATATTTCTGTCTTGCTACAGATTTTTATTTCTTATGTCGCTCTTTGTCTTTTTACATCTTTTACGTCATTTTTCGTCTTATGTCTTTATATTCTTTTTTTTGTCTTGTTACATCAGTTGGCCCTTTTCGTCTTGTTACAGTTTTTCATTTTTTTTGCGTTTTTTGTCGTGTTTCATCTCGTTATTTTTTTTTCTAAGTCTTTTTTGTTACATTGTTTCCATCTTATGTCTATATTTTGTTGTTGTTTTTTGTCTTGTTGCATCTTTTTCATCTTGTAACATTATGCAGTGAAACTGGTGGTTGGATGTTGGAGGGACAGCGTTCCTATCAGCTGACACTTTATGTTGAGGACAGTAGTTAAATATGAAAATAAAAGTAATGATAAAGATAAAAGTGATGTTTCTGTTGGGCGTCATGACAAACAGGTGAAGCTGAATCTCTACATGTTGGATAAAGAGTTTGTTCTTCCAGAGTTGAATCAGAGACGTGACCTCGACCGATGTGATAAATGTTTTATCGGTCAGGATTTTATCTTTTGTTTCTGTGTCCTCGGTCGGATTCTTGAGGTGTAAATCTTGTCCTCTGATGTATGACGTCGTCTCCTGCAGCTGCTTTATCTGCTTTCTGTTCCTTCCTTCTGCTCAGTGTGAGAGAATTATCCATAATGTGGAGTTGGATTTACATCCTCCATGTTTCTGGACTGTTTTTCCTAAAAACAGCTGTGGATAGGAGCAAGTATTCATTCATATTTTCTTGCAGATTTTACAGACATGCACCTAAAATCTGGACATGTGATTCCACAGAGAAACACAGCAGGAGAAAAGACTTTTGCAGAGCCAGATGTTGCATAAAGAGAAAGATTTATCTTCCTTGTACGTGGTGGTACGAAGGAGGAGAAGGAATTCATCTCCTGAAATGTTTCCTGATGTGTTTTGGCAGTGAGAGGAGGAGGAGGAGGAGGAGGAGGAGGAGGAAGAAGAAGAGGAGGAGGAGGAG